>JALMQS010000128.1:6835511-6905837 GCA_024734495.1 Forficula auricularia
GAGGTTTTGATATTTACAGAAAAGATTGCGACCAAGGTCAACAACGGGCATGCAGAGGTGTTTCGATTCTTGTAAAAAACAACCTGCTCTCTGCACCTATATACATCAATAGCAATTTGCAAGTCGTCGCAGTTCAAATGAAATTGCCCCTCATTACTATTTGTAGTATTTATTTACCAGGAAATGAAAAAATGTCTAAAAATGAAATAGAAAATATTATTCAACAACTACCCCCGCCTTTTCTATTGTTGGGTGATTTTAATGCCCACAGCTCTATCTGGGGTAGTCAATCATCATCTACAAGAGGAAAAATAATTGAATTAATATTGAATAATAATAATAATATTTCTCTCTTGAATACTGACCAATACACACACTTCAGCTCAGCATATGGCTCTTTTTCATCAATAGATCTATCCTTTTCTTCATCATCTATTGCTACAAAATTTTTTTGGAGAAGACATCCGGATTTATGTGATTCTGATCATTTTCCCATAATTTTAAATTATTTAAATAAAATTCCTCCTATCAGAACACATTCAAAATGGCAAATCGCTAAGGCGAATTGGCCACTTTTTAATAAATTATCTCTTATCGATTATGACAGCGCTGATAGTAATGTTTTTAATAAATTAGAAAAATTCACTAAAAAAGTTCTCAAAGCTGCTGAATTTTCTATTCCAAAGTCAAAAACTAGAGTCAAGCATGTCCCCGTCCCGTGGTGGTCAAAAGAAATAGGAAATACAATTCAAACAAGGAAAAAAGCACTAAGGCAATTTGAAAGAAATCCCACCACTGGAAATCTGCTCATTTTTAAAAAAGCTAGAGCCCGTGCTAAATACTTAATAAAAGAAAGTAAGAAAAAGTCTTGGCAAAATTTTATTTCCTCTATTTCCTATTATACCCCAAACAAAAAAGTATGGGACAAAATTAAAAGAATTAAAGGGACAAATTTTCCAATAATTAAAGAAATAAAAAATAATGACCATACAATAACAGGACCCTTTGAGATCGCAAACTGTTTTGCACAGCACTTCTCTAAGATATCTTCCTCAGAAAACTACGACCCTACTTTTATTCAAATAAAAAACATTTCCGAGCGAAGATCTATAAATTTTTCTTCAACAAATGTTGAATATTTCAACGCACCCTTTTCGGTCTGGGAATTCGAATATTCATTAAATCAAACTAGAAATACTGCCCCCGGACCAGATAATATTCATAATCAAATGCTGAAAAACTTGAATCCACATTCTAAGAACACATTATTAAATATTATCAATGAATTATGGCAAAAGGATTCGTTTCCATCTATATGGAAAAAAGCAATTTTGGTACCCATTCCCAAGCAGAATCTTGATCCTCATTTCGTGCAAAATTACCGCCCTATCTCCATGACAAGTTGTATTTGTAAAGTCTTCGAAAGGCTGGTAAATAAACGCTTGATGTGGCATTTGGAAAATAATAAATTAATTTCCAATAATCAATGCGGATTCAGGCCCCTACGATCTTGCATTGACCAATTAGCTCGTCTCGAAAATTATATACAAAATGCCTTTATAAACAAAGATCATGTAATAGCCATTTTCTTTGATCTTGAAAAGGCTTACGATACAACTTGGAGATATTCTATTTTAAAACAATTGAAAGAATGGGGTATTAAAGGTCACTTAGGTATTTTTATACAGAAATTTTTAACAGACCGAACATTTCAAGTACGTGTAGGCAACACTCTCTCTAAGGTACACACTCAAGAAAATGGAATTCCACAAGGTTCTGTTCTTAGTTGTACACTTTTTTCGATAGCTCTGAACAACATTTCAAAATTAATTAAGTCGCCAGTTCAGCACTCTCTCTTTGTCGATGATCTTGCAATATATTTAAGATCAAAAAATTTGAATTTTATAAAAACAAAAATGCAAATTATAATAAATGATGTCAATAAATGGGCCTCAGAAAATGGTTTTAGATTTTCAAAGAATAAAACATGTTGTCTACATTTTTGCAGACTTAGAACATCCCACCAAGATCCATCTTTATACATCGATGGGAGTCCCATATTATATAGGGATAGTGTAAAATTTCTTGGTCTAGTCTTTGACAAGAAACTAAACTGGAGAGATCACGTCAAAGATCTAAAAACGAAATGCCTAAAATCATTCAATCTTCTAAAGGTGCTTTCCAATTCCAACTGGGGAGCGGACTCTATCAGTTTACTGAGAGTATATAGGGCGATTATTCGCAGTAAATTAGATTATGGTTCACCCATTTACTCTTCTGCTAGAGAGAGCGTTCTAAAACAGCTCGATATGGTCCATAATTTGGGTATCAGAATAGCTTTGGGAGCTTTCAGGACAAGTCCAATTTCAAGTCTTCTGGCGGAGTCTTGCGAACCCCCTTTAAAAGTTAGAAGAGAAATACTATCTTTGAACTATGCTATAAAAATCAATTCTCTTCCAACACATCCAACATATAAAGACATTTTCAATCCCACAAACTTAAGCAAGTTCTCAAATTGTCCAAAAAATACCAAACCATTGGCTCTGAGAATAAAAGAAAACCTAGAAGGAATTAGAAATTACTTGGACCAACAAATTCGAATAATTAATACCCCAGAACCACCATGGCTCTTAAACAAACCATCTTGTTTATTGGACTTGGCTAAATTTAATAAAGAGAGCCTTGATGAGAGGTCGTATAACATCTTGCTAGCAGAATTGCTAAACAGATATCCGAACTTCTCACTGATATTTACAGATGGATCAAAATTCGAAAAAAATGTGGGATGTGCGTTTAAAATGGACAGTTCATCTGGCCATTTTAAACTCTCGCCCATTACAAGTATATTTAATGCTGAGCTGAAGGCAATTGAACTCGCACTTTTCAAATTAAAAATCAAAGAAGTAACAAGGCAATAATCTTATCAGATTCATTAAGTGCCTTATTAGCAATCCAAAATTTATATATATTTCACCCTATTATCCAAAAAATCCAAATAATACACCAAGATCTTATCAGAATGGATAAAGTAATTCACTTCATGTGGATCCCTAGCCACAAGAAAATTTTAGGTAACGAGGAAGTCGATCGACTAGCAAAAAAGGGAGCAAATAAATTAACTTACGATTTCACCGAATTGTGCTATGAGGATATAAAATTATTTTCAAAAAACTTAATCCTGAAGAACTGGGAAAATGAATGGGAGGAAATAGAAAATAATTTTTTAAAAAGAATCAAACCAAATATTACTCCACTGTTAAAACACAAATATAATAGTAGGAGAGAACAAACAATAATAACTCGTTTGAGAATTGGTCACTGTTTCTTTTCTCATGGCTTTTTAATTAATAGAGAAGCTCCACCTTGGTGTATTACGTGTGACAGGAGAATTGATGTATCCCACATATTAGTGGATTGCCCACTTTACAATACTAAAAGGATAAAATATAAACTTGAAAATAAAAACATCAGGGATATTCTCTCTGATATGGATTGCTATGAAAACCTGCTTGGGTATTTGCGTGATATTAATCTTTTTAACCATATCTAAAATATCCCTCTTCTACTTCTTTGATTTTACTAATTTAATCTGTTGTATATTTATTAAATAGTCCCTTTACAGCTTTTGTTGTTATTTTATATAGTTTATCGTTGTTGTTATATTGTATAGCTCTATTTTGTTGTTATTTTATATAGTATTATCTTTGTTGTTATTTTGTATAGGTCTATTTCGTTGTTATTTTATATAGTATTATCTTTGTTGTTATTTTGTATAGGTCTATTTTGTTGTTATTTTATATAGTATTATCTTTGTTGTTATTTTGTATAGGTCTATTTTGTTGTTATTTTATAAAATTTATCTTGTTATTTTATTTGTCTATGATACTATTTATTTAAGACGTTTCTAGGTTGTCTTGTATTTGAGGCGCTAATAACCCTTGTCGTTGATGCGCCCTAAAACACCTATTTAATAATTTAATAATAAAACTCTTTGTTTATTAACCGATTTCGATAAGGGGTGGTCCTATATTAATTTGGTCAAGTTCTGATGATATGATCAATGACGAATTAACGTAAATATCCAATTCTTATGAGCAAATAATCGAAATTATAATAAATAAAATCTTTTATAAAAAAAACAATCTTAAAACGTTCATTTAAAACCCGCTAACGTTTTGAGAGAATTTCTATATTAATGAATTGAATTTTATTATCATTTTCTGATTCATTCGCCTGACGCTTTCTCTTACGAGATACATGCAAGGTATTATTATTAAGTCACTATTAATTACATCACTAAAAAGGGAAAAATAAAAATAATTTTTATATATAAAAAAAAAACCGACTTCAAAAAATTAAATGCAACAATAAAATAATAAGAACTCAAAAATAAAATAAAATGCACTAAAAGGTATAAAATAATTATTATCTAATTTAGTTACAAATAAACGACGAAATATTAACATGAAATCACTTTTGAAGTCGGTGCCAAACAATACTATATCAGCGAGCGTACCCGCCAATCGTACTAATTAAAATCCGTAGAGTTTGATTCATAAAATGTATTGTTTGGCACCGACTTCTAAAAGTGATTTCATGTTAATATTTCGTCGTTTAGTTGTAACTAAATAAGATAATAATTATTTTTTACCTTTTAGTGCATTCTATTTGATTTTTTAAGTTATTATTATTTTATATTTATTTCATTTAATTTTTTTGAAGTCGGTTTTATTTTTTTATGATTAAAAAAAATTGAGCCTAACCATGGTGGCATTTCGATCTACAAAAAAGACCTAATAAGTGAACATCGAAAAATTATATTTTTCGATATAATAATTGTTTTGTCAAAATGTCTGTTATAGTTAGATTGGTTGTCCGGTTTTTTGGTTGTCCGTTAGTCTGTGCGTTATCAAATTTTTGTGGACGAGCTAGCTCAAAAACTAGTGTGAATATCAAAACCAAATTTCACACGTAGTTTTGGTCCATTGATATTAAGAGCTGATTAGACTTTGGTGCATATTGACCTAAAATTAAGGGGGGTGGAGGGGGGGGGGGTTAAAAATTAAAAATCTAGGCCATTTGAGCAATATGGCACAATATGGTATAATAGCGTTATTTGTGACAAATTTTTTTAATGTGATAAAAAAAATTAACTACAAAAACATCTCATTATTGTAAGGAAGTAGACGATATTCTGTTGGGCCTCGGGTTGGACAGCCCTGATTTAGGGTTAGGGTGTTAGAGTGTGAAATATCATTTTAAGCTGAAAAGAAAAATACATCCCAATTCTAAAGTTGTAAAGAAAATAGGATACAATAATTGAATATTCTATTAAAACTAATTAAGGAAAACGAAGAATTAGGAATAAGGATTTTTCGGCTTTGATAAAAAAGAAACAATTAAAAAATAATAATTTTTTTTACAAATTTATTTAGATGAAAATTCAAAAAAAAAAAATTATCCCTATAGATCATTTCAGGCTATGGCGAGAGCGAATACTCTACATCCTCTACATCATCCGTCTACACCCTCTCACTTAATCAACTTTCCCTTCTCTTCGGTAATGCAAGGGTCTTTCGAGATCCATAGGGGCTACACCTTTACTGGTGCACCCCTTCTTGCATTCAGATTGCATTAAAAATATAAAAAAAGCACAAAGTTCTAAGAAAATTAACATCCCTTACTGATAATCCAATGTCAAGATTTAATCATGACTACACTCTTGCTGCTGAGTCGTTCTGCCTAGCTTCTGTAAATTCATGTATGATCGCCTCTGATTGCATATTTATATATAAAATTATGTCGGGCCAGGTAAAATGTACAGAGCTTACAGCTCTCTTTCCTCTACATAGCCCCAATTATGCATTATGAAGAACAATGACATTCTATCCAGAGATGCCTACTGGTAGACATCCTGAAAGAAATCCAGTGCTCAGACTCTGCCATTGTTACAATGAGTTGGCACCAAAATTGGTTAATCCTCAGGAATTTTCTTTGGAAATCAATAAGGTAGCGGCTTTATTCAAGAAGCTCACACTAATTTATGAATAACTAATATAATGCTATTGTATAATTGTGTAATGTGTTGTTGTATTTAATCAATATTTTAATATACTCTTGTGTATGTAATATATAATTTTGTAAATTGAGGCTTCTAGCCGTTGAAAAAATGAAATAAATAAATAAATATTTAATATTTAATGAAATTATTTATAATCATGTAGGGGATGGGGGTTAGTTTTTGCATTTTTAGACTCCTGGGGTCCCACTCATTATGTATACCAAATTTGGTTGAGTTTGCACCAAAATTAATTCAGCTCTTAATCTCAATGGAACAAAACTACGTGTGAAATTTGGTTTCGATAATCATGCTAGTTTTTGAGCTAGCTCGTCCACAAAAATTTGGTAACGCACAGACTAACTGAAAGACATTTTGACAAAACAATTATTATCTCGAAAAATATCATTTTTTCGATGTTCACTTATTAGAACTTTTTTGTAGAGTGAAATGCCATGGTTTCGCTCAATTTTTTTAATCAAAATAGTTTCAGCCTGTTTTTGAGATATTTCGAAAAAAAAGAAGGAAAAAAAAACTACTTTTTTTTCATGCACGATTACAATACTTGACCATACCCTGTATGGTAAAGTAAAAAGTCTTAAATAGTTCGTTCCGATAATAAAATATTTCTATATTCAATAAAGAAAATCTGATTATATTTTGGCCTTTTTAGTGTCAGAACTTGCAATGAAAAATGCAGATTAGAAAAATGAATTGAATTAACCTATACATTAGTTAGAAATTGGTACTATCAAGTTTGTATTAATAAACTACTCATCTCTGTCATGTTTGAACTTCCTACAAAAGTTGTCTCTTTTCTCCTTCACTTTATATATAAGAGTTAGTAAGGAAGTTGATTAAGTGAGAAGGTGTAGACGTAGGTGTCTATGCACCCTGGTTTTGAAGGTTTGAAGATCATAAGTGCTGGGAAAGATAGAGGCTGGGAGAGAGTTCCAGTTCCTTGAAGTCATGGGGATATACGTATTGGAGAATAAAGTGGTCCGGCACTTTTCCAATTTGACCGCGAAAGAGTGTTGGGAGTCGGCAGAAACGTGTGCTGCGTGCAAAGCATGCTTTGGGGGAATTATGTGATATTATCTCATCAGAGCACCTGCCGTGATAGTATCTATAGAAAAGGGAAAGGGCAGAGACATTTCTTCGATGAGCCAGCGAGTCGAGGGAGTCGGTGAGGGTAGAATCGTCAATTAGCCTGACGGCTCGTTTCTGAATTGCATCAAGGGTAGCAAGAGAATATTTTGAGGCTCCTCTCCACAGATGAGAGCCGTATTCGAGACAGGGGCGGATTTGGGCCTTGTAGATGGTGAGAAGATGTGGGGGTTTGTAAAATCGCTTGGACCTGAATAAGAAGCCAATCTTCCTTGCTGCAGATTTCGCCGTGCTGAACTCTCTCAATCCTAACAATGTCCCCCCTCGAATTCGGTCTCCAAATAGCAGATGCATACATATTTATAGATTTAGTTAATCCGACTACCCGGCGGCCAGAGCGGCCGCTGAGTCGGTCACATGCATCCGGAGGTTAGCTTGGGCCGAACGGGTCCTGCGTAAGTTCGGCGGCGTGGAGGGTGTTGCGGCTTACTGGCGCGAGAACCTATACAGTAGCGTCGATGGCCGGGATTTGGAGATGTGCGCGGGAGCAAGGAGCTCTTTAATTGGATGCTGCGCCCAGGAGTTATGAAGAACAACATATTTATCGAATTTTGTAGGCTTAGATCGGGGTCCCTTCCTTCAGCCGTAAGAACCAGCAGGGGAAGACGGCCGGAGGGGCCCCCGATGTGCCGGGCTGGGTGCAGACGAACTGAGACAACCGCGCACATCATCCAATGTTGTGATAGGACCGCGGATGGGCGGGTTAAGAGGCATGACGCTGTGGTACGATGTCTGGCCGACGATTTGATCAAAAAGGGAATGCGTGTCGAGTTGGAGTACTTGTACTCCAGCTCGGCGGGCAATAGAAAGCCAGACATCGTGGCAAAGGATGCGGCGGGGGTGGTGTGGGTTTTGGACGTCCAGATCGTCTCCGCGCTTGCAGGACTGGGTGTTGCCCACCGAAATAAAATAGAAAAATATAGGGGCAACTCCAGTCTGGTAGATAATATTGCGGAGCGATTTGGCGTCGGGGCGGGCTCGGTCAGGGTCGAGGCCATCACACTCTCGTGGAAGGGAGTGTGGTGGCATAAAGCGGTGGAGTCCCTCATCGCCCTGGGTATATCCCAAAAACAATAAACGATTTGACATATAGGGCGATGAGGGGATCTCTTCTTAATTTTTACACTTTCGGCAGAAGAACATGGAGAGCGGGTGGCGTATGATTATTTTTTGTGAATAAAAAAAAAAAAAGAAATGTGAAATGTGAGCCAGGATTAATCTTGGCTCTCTCAGCCACCCGCTCTGAATCTGAATTAATTTGTTCTGAAGCCGAAAGTGTGAAAGATTTGTGGGTAAATTTGTGTAATAATCATAACTTTTCTTGTAAGAGGCGGCCCGCTCCTCGGAGGCCCAATAAATAAAATTGAATATAGGTATTTAATCACATCAGGATTTTTGAATGACTTAGTGCTACGAGATATAAAACCCCAACTCTTGATTAGCTCTACCCACCACATATGTGATGTGCTCTTTAAAGGTGAGTTTGGAATCGAAAATAACTCCAAGGTCTTTAATAGAGTTAACTCTAATACAGGTAGTGCCATTTTCGAGTATATAATTGAATTTAAAGTGGTTAGGTTGTTTAGAAAAACTAATAGTAAAACATTTATCAAAGTTTAGGACTTGCTGCACGCAGCACACGTTTTGCCGACTCCCAACACTCTTTGCGCGGTCAAATTGGAAAAGTGCCGGACCACTTCATTCGCGAATACATATATCCCCATGACTTCAAGGAACTGGAACTCTCTCCCAGCCTCTATCTTTCCCAGCACCTATGATCTTCAAACCTTCAAAACCAGGGTGCATAGACACCTACGTCTACACCCTCTCACTTAATCAACTTTCCCTTCTCTTCGGTAATGCAAGGGTCTTTCGAGATCCATAGGGGCTACATCTTTACTGGTGCACCCCTTCTTGCATTCGATTGCATTAAAAAAAAAAAAAAAAAAAAGGAAAAACAGGTTCGCATATATAAGTGAGGGGGCAGGTTGTATGGTAAAGTCAAGTGGATGGCCCCATCAGAACACGTCATCTTATTTTAAATCATTTAACTATTCATTTATTTTATTAATTTTAACAGTAATTAAACGTATCCCTCTTTCAATACCTACCAATAAATTTTTACAGACTGTGATGAGAGGAACGTTTGAATGAGAAAACTTTTGTTTTCTAATATTTCTATAAATATTTCCTCTTTTCCAGATGTCGTTTGTATCTAGTGCTTGGATCATCTCAGCCACCTTGCAGGTTTACACTTCAACCGACGCTCAACCAACGCCTTCTAGTTATTACATACCAGCCATCCCACATACACAATATGGTCTTTTCCCTGTCCCTGGAGACAAGGACAAAGATAACAGGGTATGCCTATTTAATTTTCTAGATTTATCTTAATTTAATTATTATTAAGTAAGCAAGTGAATATTAGATTTTCGTACTTTTTTAAAATCTTTTATAGTACGATTTCTCTTTCTCGTCAAAATAGACCTCAGTTTCAGCGATTACTTCATCATTGGACTTCTTTTGGATTCTGAGTGCAATAGTGAAGCCATGTCTCTCCATTGTCACATATCGACGATAGAATTCCATTTTATTGCGGTTTAACAGCGCCAAACACTCCTCTGATTCGTTGTTGTTTTTGGTCGACTGTGAGCTCACGCGGCACCCACTTTGCACAGAGCTTTCGCATACCCAAATGTTCGTGTAAAATGGTAAAAACACTACCATCTGATATCTTTAAAATGTCAGCTAGCTCGTGCACCTTCAATTTGCGATCGTTCATAACCAATTTGTGGATTTTTTAATGTTTTCTGGAATAACAGCCTCATTTGGGCGTCCACTGCGCTCTGCATCATTTGTGCTGGTACGACCACGTTTAAATTTAGCAATCCACTTCTCTACCATGTGTCTCGATGGAGTTCGGATAATGTTTATCAAGCCATTGTTTGGTTTCTACTGTATTTTTTTAATCAAAAAAGCAATGCTTTATCAAAACTCGAAATTCATTTTTTTCAATAACAAAAGTTGTCTCACACAAAATACTATAATTCACGAATCAATAGTCAGATTGCTGTCTAATTTATACACTTATCGTTTGAAGGTTAGTACTAAATAAAAATCATATGAAAAATTCTAGTAACGCCATCTATGTATCATCCTACGGACTTATTGAATAACCTAATATAGTCTCGTTATAAATAAATAAAATTTATAATTCCAGCAGAAGACACACTCTTTTATTGTCTCCTTCAAAATTAATTAGATTAATATAAAAAACCTTTATTTGTTATTAATAGATAATTGTAACAATTATCTATTATTGAGAAATAAATTAACAATTATCAATAAATAATTAAAATTAATAATGTGGGATTTTATTATAATTTCAACTCAAACCCACCGCTATCTTCGTGATTAACCCCCCACCAACCCCCTTGTTTCTGTTTTAGGATGATTCTCCCACTGGAATTAACAAGGATTCCTCCATAAATCCTCCAATTCCAATTCCAACTCCAGTATCTGATATTGCTAATCCTACTGGTATTATAAAGGATACGACAAACCATCCAATTCCACTTGTGCATTACATTCCAACTCCAACTCCAACTCCAACTCCAGTATCCGGTGTTGATAATATCCAACCTCCTACTGGTATTACAAAAGATTCGACCAGCCATCCTCCAATTCCAATAGTGGGAATCCCTCCAAATCCAAGCAAGGTGGGACCTGGTCTAAATGGCGGCGACAACTCTCCAGCCATTATTCTTCCTCAAAGTACAAGAATCGATATACGCAATCCAGATGGACAGTTTTCCCATGGGTGAGTAAGAATTCCATTTTCTGAATGGAGTATTTAGTAGAAATTACCTAATAAATATCATTTTAAAATTAGTAATTTATAAAGATAAAACCATAGACTTTATAATAAAATTATTATAATATTATCATCAATAACACCTTCTATTCAACATATTAAATGATTACTTAAGCAATCAATATAATATTATAGTTTTAGGATTCTATATCTCTATGTTCACCGACCTCAAGGTTGAAAGGCTTAACCGATTGGCATGAGATTTGAAACATAGACTCCTGGGAGGTCAACTAACTGGTGGGATTCATAAAAAGTCAACTTTTACTCCCAGTTTTCTTCTATAATAATTATAAAAAATAATTAAAAAAAAAATAAAACCGGCTTTAAAAAAATTAGATGCAAAAATTAAAATAATAAGAACTCAAAAACCAAATAAAATGCACTAAAAAGTATAAAATAATAATCTAATTTAGTTACAACTAAACGACGAAATATTAACATGAAATTACTTTTGCAAGTCGGTGCCAAACATATACATTTTATGAATCGCACTCGACGGATCTTAATTAGTACTTTTGGCTGGTAAGCTCGCTTATATACGATAGTTTGCTTAGCACAGACTTCAAAAAGTGATTTCATGTAAATATTAGTTGTTTAGTTGTAACTAAATTAGATAATTATTTTATAATAATTTTATTTTATTTTTGAGTTCTAATTATTTTATTTTTTTATAAAAATTATTATTATTTTTCTCTTTTTAGTGATGTTATTAATAGTGACTTAATATAATACCTTGCATGTATCTCTTAAGAGAAAGCGTCGGGCGAATGAATCAGAAAATGATAATAAAATAAAATTAATAAATATAGAAATTCTCTAGAAACGTTTGCGGGTTTTAAATGAACGTTTTAAGATTTTTATAAAAGATTTTATTTATTATAATTTTGATTATTTTCTCATAAGATTTGGAGATTTACGTTATTTCATCATTGATCATATCATCAGAACTTGACCCAATTAATATGGGACCACCCCTAAGGTACCCCCTTTCCAATAAAATAAGAATCATTGAAATCGGTCCACATGGCAAAAAGTTCTCGCTGAACATAGATAAAATAAATAAATAAATAAATAGTTACTTATCTTGACTATCTTGGAGCCATACTGATCCAAACGCAAAACGAATCATTAAAATTGGTTAATAAACAAAGAAGTTATGCCTGAACGAACATAACAAAAAATGTCCAATATCTATGAAAAAAAATGGGACCAATCGGAAACTAGACTAAACCCAATACAAAAAATTAATCAAAATCGGTTCACAGTTGGCGGAGATATGAGGTAACATAAAAAAAAATCAGTCGAATTGAGAACCTCCTCCTTTTTTTGAAGTCGGTTAAAATCTAAATTGAATTTTTCTATAAATATAAATTTAATTTTTTAAAACTCACAAACTGTTTAATATAATAGAATTTATAAAATAATATATCTGCAATTTCTAATTACAACAAATAGAATATGGTAGAACCTAATAATGCAATATGCAAACATTGTAAAGCAAAGCATTTTGGAGCTGAAAAAACCAAGAAGGAGAATTTTCGAGTTACTGTCACAAAGGTCAAATTAATATACGAGCCCCGTCCCATCTCAATTGGCCCACCAATATTTTTTCTTTTTAATTAAAATTATGCTAATTCACGGTAAATTTAATTTAAATATTTATTTTTATTATCATTTGGAACAACATTTTAAACAATTTAAAACATTTTATTGTAACATTTAACTTAAAATTATTTTTTAATTCTTAAAAACAAGGAAAACATACTAAATCGAAAATACTTTACCACTGTGTGACGTCGCCTTTATTTTTAATTAAGGCTTGAATTCTTTTGAGCAACGTACTTATTAAGTTTTGACACTCATCTTGAGTGAAAGTATCTCAAATATTTTTAATTCGACTACGTTTCTAGCTGGTTGTATTGGTAATAGCTTTTTCATTGTGTGCCAAAGAGTTTCTATTGGTGACAAGTCGGGACTGTTTGCCACCTACTCCAAAAGTGGAACATTATGATCAGAAGGCCATTTTAAAGATTTTCTTGATGTATGGCAGGCCGCCCCCTCTTGTTGGAACACAAAATTATTATTATTCTGCAATGCATCTGCCATTATTGGAAGTAACGATTTTTTTAAAATCTCTAAATATTTATTGGTGTTTACAATTCCATCAATGAAGTGAAGTTTTCCAACACCTCTAGCAGACATTGAACACCATACCATAACTGAAGAAGGAAATTTTATTTTATTTTTTAAACAATCTGAATTGAAAACTTCATTTTTCAGACGAATAACTCTGCTTCGATTGTCCCCAACACAAACTTCAAAACGAGACTTATCACTCCAATGGACACTATTCCATTCATCACTCGTCCAATTAATGTAACTTTTAGCCCATTTAAGCCGTTATTTTCTTTTGTTTTAATGTCAAGAGTGGCTTTTCTTTCGCCTAAAAAAATTAGTAAAATTACAAAAAAAAATTTGGAATAAGTTGCAATAAAATTACCTTGTAAGTTTTAAAACCTAACTAAAGGTCTTTTCTATGGCACGTGGATCTTGAAACACTTCGCCCCACAGCATCGCTCCAAAGAACAGATAATTCCCCATAGTTTGAACGTCTGTTTTTTCTAATAATCTTCTTCAATGCCCGTCTATCAGCATCTGATATTTTGTATTTCGACGCATACCGAGGTTTTGTAGCTATTGTACCCGTTGTTTTATAAACTCGAATAATATTTCTGACAGTAAATTTTGATAAATTAACTAGATCGGCAATTTCCGCGTTTGATTTTCCCTTTTTAAATAAATTGATAATAATTGAGCGAATTTTTTCATCAACAACCTTTCCACGAGTAATTTTTACTAATAATAAACAAAACAAACTCTCTTTTGTTGGAAAAAGGCACAGCCTACTTGATTATTTCACATTTTCAAAGATTCTTAAAAAAAAAAAAAAAATCGTGAAAAGCAAAGAACTATTTTTTATATAAAAACATGTTTTTAACAATTAAAAAATAATTTTAAGTTAAATGTTACAATAAAATGTTTTAAATTGTTTAAAATTTTGTTTCAAATGATAATAAAAATAAATATTTAAATTAAATTTACCGTGAATTAGCATAATTTTATTTAAAAAAGAAAAAATATTGGTGGGCCAATTGAGATGGGACGGCATACCAGCAATGACACTTTCACCAGATTATGTGAAAAATTTGTACTTGAAAAATACTGCCCATTCAAAAAACTTTATAGAAAACTTAACTCAGTATAATAATGGCTCTGGCTTTTACAAGTGAGAGAATATGTGAATGGTAACTCCGAAACTATTATCTTGAAATGTGCCCTGCGGGCATGGGCTAAGACTTGTCGATAACATAAATATCGAGAAAGTTGAGATTATATTCCAAAATAGAAATAATTTTCTTTACATGATTCTTAAACGAACTGCCACAGTTTCACTAGAGAGTTTATTTATCATATATTGTACTACGAAAAAACTCTAATAATTTCAATGAAATTGAAAACTTAACATTACTAGATATAACAAATCAGAGGAAAATAAGCTGACGTGTTCTGATGTGGCCATCCACTTGACTTTTTACCAAAAAGGTGCAACCCCTAAAGGCCTGGGTTAGCCCCTCCATCGTGAAAAGAAGAGGAAAGAATTTTATGGGGTGGGTGGGGGTCGAAGGTATCTGTGGATCTTCTTCGAATGCCATACCCAAAACGGGTGTCTGCGCTTCTCTACATATACCTGTGCTGAGTGTGTTTAGTTGTTTTACACAGATATACGGGACCTACTGTTTAACGCCGGTTCGGAACGGCTAATTTGGAGGAGTTCACTTGGCAATTATACTCTTAGTAGGTTGCCATTACTTTCCAAGAGGAGGCGACTGCAAATATCTATCTGCCGAGACTCGGTCTCGAACCAACATTCTACCCACTACCCATACCCATATCTGTGGATACGGGTCTTAAATAGCTGAAGGTTATAAGTCGCCGGAAAGATGGTGGCAGGGAGCGAGTTCCAGTCTCTGGAGGTCATAGGAATAAAAGAGTTGGCGAAAGCGCTTGTTCGACTTTTATCAAATTTGACAGCGAAGGGGTTCGAAAACCGCGTGTTTCTCATAAAGAAGGCTTTAGGGGGGATAATTGATTTCAGCTCGACTGAACAGACAGACACCGTGATAGTATCTGTAGTACAGGGAAAGGGCAGAACCGGTTCTTCGATGAGCCAGGGAGTCGAGAGAGTTGGTTAGAGCCGGGTCTCCTATTAGTTTAATTACTCGCTTCTGAATTGCATCCAGTGTAGCAAGAGAATGCTTGGAGGCACCCCTCCACAGATGAGAGCCATATTCGAGACAGGGACGAATTTGAGCCTTATACAGTATAAGAAGTTGACTGGGAGTATAACAGCGTCTAGACCTAAATAGAAGACCAAGCTTGCGCGCTGCAGCTTTAGCTGTGGTTGAGATATGGTCATTCCATGAAAGGTCAGACCCTAGAGTTACGCCTAGCATTGAAATTTTATCCCTGAGTTTGAGTCGAATGATATGTTTGAGAGGTTTCTGTCGGCGCGGCTAGAAATAAGGCAACACTGAGTTTTCCCTGCATTGAAGTTAACTAAGTTTTGGGATCCCCAGTTTTTAAGTTTGCATAAGTCTAAATTAATTTAGGAGGCAATGTCTGCACGGTTTTTATGCGATGCAGGGGCGTTATGTAGGGTGCTGTCATCTTCGTAACAATGTACCCGATTGGAGGGCAAGTTTGATCGTTGATATAGATAAGAAAAATAGTAGGGGAGATAACCGATCCCTGAGGAACTCCAGCATTGGTGTGGAAGGGGGAAGATGATATTCCATCGATGACAACCTTAATACTACGGTCTGAAAGAAAACTTTCGAACAACTTGCAGAGCTTCACTGCAAGGCTGACGGAGGTCAATTTGGCAAGAAGATTTTTGTGCCAGACCATATCGAAGGCTTTTGAAATGTCTAAAGCTACCGCGAGGGTCTCATTCCCGGCCTCCAGGGTTTTGTTCCAGATATGAGTTACATATGCTAGGATGTCACCGGTCGACCGGGATTGCCTGAAGCCGTATTGCCTATCGTGGATAAATTTATTTACCATACAACCTGTCCCCTAAAATTATTTATAATTATGTAGGGGTGGGGGGCGGTTAGTTTTTGCATTGTTATACTTCTGGTGTCCTACTGATTATATATAAAAAATTTGATTGACTTTAAAAAATAAATGGCCAAGATTTTCATTTTCTGACCCTACACCCCGCCCCCCCCCCATTTTGGGCGATTAGTTTTTTGAATTTTTAGACTTCTGGTGGTTCACTGATTATGTATACAAAATTTGGTTGTGTTTGCTCAAATGGCCTAGATTTTTAATTTTTAACCCCCCCCCCCCACTTCACCCCCTCCAATAAAAAAGAATCATCGAAATCGGTCCATAAACAAAGAAGTTATGCGTGAACATACATAACAAAAAAGATCCCATACCAATGAAATTTATACCGGACCAATCGGCAACTATACTGAATACAATGCAAAAAAATCATCGAAATCGGTCTACATGGTAAAGAGAAATAAATGTTCAACCACAAAAAACAGAGACATTCCTTTGAATTGATAACCTCCTCCTTTTTTCAAAGTCGATTAAAAATATAGAGGGATCAAGTTTGAGTTCATTCTAAATTTTTTTTTATGGAACACATTTCAAGAATTTTCATGAGTTAAGTCCCAATATGGGTGAGCCAAAGCATAGGGTGATCTTATGTTTTCCAACTGGCTCTTAGTGACGTCATAATAATGAAATTTTTGAACAGGAACTCACTTTTGCTTTTAGGAAAAATATTATCACCAAAAACACCTTTCTACTTAACATTACTTAAACAATCAATAAAATAGTTTTGGGATTCTATATCTCTATGTCCACCAACTTCAAGGCTGAAAGGCTTAACCGATTGACATGAGATTTGAAACATAGACCTGTGAGGGGGTCAAGTAACCGGTGTGAATCATAAAAAGTGAACATTTCGTCCCAGGAGGAACTTTAGAATTATTTTTTGCCATCCCTTTTCCAAGTTCTAATAACAAAACACTAATTGCATTTTTTCTACAAAACACCATGACAAAAGTTCTATACTTTTACCTTTTATTTTCAGATTCTCTGATAAAGATGGCACAATGGTTTCTGAACAGGGAAAACTAATTACTACAAATGGCGGCTGGGAGTATGTAATTGCGAAAACCGGATCTTATTCGTATATTTCACCGGAGGAATTCCGGTACGTGTGGATTATATCGCCGACGAAAATGGATTCCGTGCGATAGGCACACATATTCCGAAATAATCGAACCAACTTCTTTTATTATTGTAAATAATGTTATTACTTTTCGCATTTTTTATAAATATTTTTATTATACCGGGTGAGTTTTTGTTCTTGAGACAATCTTATGACTCAAAAACAGTGCATTATATGAAAAAAGTTTCAAATAAAAGTTTATTTATATCAAGGGGAAACTAAACTACGCTATTGTTTGTCGACCTAGAACAAGCTTTCAAGTGTATTTCAATGTTAAGTTCTGTTTTTAAATGGAAACCTATATATTTCTTTACATATTCTTAATCTAGAAAAAAAACTGAACAACTTTTATTAGTTTTATTATGAAAGTACACAGCCTTTACTTTATTAATTGACTTTTATAAGAACTATTTTTTTATACGATATCAACTAATAAAAAATATTAAATCAATTAGATCTCAAAAAAATCCTAATAATTATTTTTAACAATCATTCAAATTAATTATTATTAATTATTAAATAAATAATAAAATATTAAATTATTAATTATTTATTTAATAATTAATTATTTAAACATTATTATTTGATAATTAAGTTGAATGATTGTTAAAAATAATTAGGTATTACGATTTTTTTGAGATATAATTGATTTAATATTTTTTTATTTGATGTCGTATAAAAAATAGTTCTAATGAAAGTTGTTCAGTTTTTTTTGTAGATTCAGAATATGTACAGAAACATATACGTTTTCATTTAAAAAACAGAACTTGACCTTGAAATACCCTTGAAAGCTTGTTCTAGGTCGACAAACAATAGCGTAGTTCAGTTTCCCCTTGATATACTAGTATATACACTTTTTTCGAATAATGCACTGTTTTTGAGTTATAAGACTGTCTCAAAATAAAAAAACTCACCCGGTATATCACTTAATTGGATTTTTGAAGAAGATAATGGAACGTTTAGATAAAAAGTGCTTTAAAAATGAAAAAATGAGTAAAAACAATCAAAGATTGTGAATTATTGAAATTTTTCACATTGGTGAAGGTAAAAAGCCTCAATTTAAAATTTTGAACATTTTAAAAATATTATTATTATTTTTTTTAATAAGCAGGGAATCCCTGCCGCATATCTCTACGTGTAAATCTCAATTAGCTTATATTCATAAGAAATAACTTATTGTCTAACCAGTGCAATTTTTGATTATTTTGTATAAATAAATAATTAATAAAAAATTAAACAGTTTTTTGAATATATCCTTCGTTTCTTTTTATCATTTAAAGTATTCAAACATGGCATCATAATTAACATAGTCCTCTAGAGCAAATGTTCTCAACCAGTGTGCCGCAACCCACTAGTGTGCCGTCAAACCTAACAATGTGCCGCTAAAAATTAAGAATACCTATGTTGTTTTTTTCTCGGTACTTATATTTTAATTAAATATAAATATTTTTGTACCTTTGTCCTTGTTTATGAGTTCTTTATTTCTTCTACAATAAATTGGTAACATCCCCTTCGAGAGGTGAACCGCGACCTAATATCGTGTACACCTACTTCCATTTCCACTTTCATTTCCAAGTAGAAGACAATAGATGAAGGGGCATTATCTAATTAATTTCAAAATAATTCCAAATAATTCCAAAGAGGTGTACACTAATTCCGATCGCGGTTTACCCCTCGATCCCCTTTGTAAAACAATTAGTCCAGTCAAATTGTGTCAAAATGGGACCCTATGGGGAAAGTTTTGGGGTAGTTCAGATTTTTTTGCATATGTATGTTTTTTAGGGAGCTGAATCCAAATCTGAGGTCTCCCACCAAAATTTCGTGACGCAACATTGTAGAAAATGCAAAAAAAATGTGAAAATTTCCATTTCTTGGCGGTTTTTTGCTTATAACTCGGAAACTATCAACTTTTCGTAAATAATTTTCATTTTCAA
This sequence comes from Forficula auricularia, assembly GCA_024734495.1. NCBI lineage: Eukaryota > Metazoa > Arthropoda > Insecta > Dermaptera > Forficulidae > Forficula > Forficula auricularia. The sequence continues at coordinate 6,854,855 of JALMQS010000128.1, forward strand.
AATGAAAGTTCATAAAATTTCCTACAAATTTTATGATTTAGGTTTTTTCTGACCAACCGTTCTGCCTCAAACGCAAAATCCAAGTTTTCGACCTCAGCATCACCTCCGGATCACCCAAAATCTCGCACCTTTTTCGATATTTTTCCCTTTTTCGACAAAGACCACTTGGACACGCCACGGCGGTCCTAAGTTAATGGTGGACTTACTCTGGGTGAAGCGAAGTCTAACTCTAATTGCTATCTCTCTGACATCGGTCACATGATCCCAATAATACTTAATTAATAATTTATTCTTTCTAATTATTTAATAAATCAGTTGTTAGTTGTTCATTAACAAGCAAACAAGCCACATCGGAACGATTCAAGCTGAACCTTTTCATACATTTTACTCGAGTTAATCGTTACCCTGCCAGCCAGAAATCAATCTACAACTTATCAAGTGATTTTACAAATAATTGCCTTCATTTTCCAAGAAGATTTCTCCCAGCTAGCAGCGTACGACCGCCTAGGATCTCAAACCATTGCTCAAAGGTTCTCAGACTTATTTTTTTCATAACACATAAATGTCTCGTTTCGAAATCCATTTACTTACATGCTATTTCTATTAAGTGAAATACAGACTATTTCAACAGGAGTTAAATGGAACTAACATTTACTAACTAACAAATCTTATTTATAAAATACATGAACATTGAATCAAACAAATACATTCTCTTTAAATTAAATTGAACTTGCCTTTTCGTTCATATTAACTTAACATTTCTATACAGCTTGTATATTCATTTAAATACTAGTTGACTCTCTTTCAAATAAGAAATCTTTTGTTTTCTAAACTATGTACCAAAACTATTATTAAGAATATCTAATATTTATTTTAACATTTTAATAACATTTTAACAAACTAATAATTAGTGATTGTTAATTAATAAACTCAAATACAAGCCCACGCAAACTAATTAAAATAATTGATATTTTAATTGAATTCCTATTATTCATATTATTAATTATAATTGACTAATTGTTAACAAAATATTATTTGTAATATTATTTTTCAAAACAAAAACAAAACAAAAGATTCAAATCTATATGTAAGAATCTATTTCATAAACAATCTTATTATTTTTTTTGTAACTATTTAATCGAACTCAAATTATAACTAAACATTAACTTGTACATATTTGTTGACTGAATAACATCTGATTATTTTTCAATAAAATAATAAAACTTGTCATATTACAACCTGAATATTTGGCTTTATCAAATCTGGTCCAACTTATTTATTTGTTAACATTTCAGCACCTCTTTTTTTGTGAATAAGACCTTCTGCTTTAGATCACACAAACTTAACTTTATTTATAACTAACTAACTTATCAATCGTACATACAGTAAAAGTTTGTATCTGGTAGACCGACTGTAAGACGGAGTCACAACTGGCGAATTAATTTTTTGTTACAGTATTTTAAATTTTGTAAAGTTTTTCAAGCACTATTGCAGTTGGCCTAACTACCACTCTATACATTTTGAAACTAGATTAAATTTCCTACAATTAAAACAAAGTTTCATCTTAATTGGATAAATTGTAATCCGTGCCACAATGAGGTTCGAGTTTTCAAAAACTGCAATTTTTTGCAAAAAATCGCAATTTTTCATTCATAAAATGAAAACCACTCATCCTAGAAACTTGATTTCTATCTCTTTCTCTAGGAAATTTTATTGACATGAACGTTTACTTGTATCACTTTTTTGATAAAAATCTTAGATTTATAGATATCCAGCATTTTCCATGATGGCACTTCTGAGGATTCAGATCATGAGCTGTCATGGAAAATTCTGTATATCTATATTCTGTATATCTCTAAGGGCCGGTTGCATGATGACAGGGAATTTCAGTGCCCGTCATATGATTGGCCATCCCAACCCCTCCATTTACCATCTACCTTGGTTAGCATTTACTTTGCGTCATGCAACCGGCCTAAGAGTTTTAACAAACAAGTAATACAAGTAAATGTTGAAGTCAATAAAATTTTCTAACGAATGAGATAAGAATCAAGTTTCTAGGATTAGTGGTTTTCATTTTATTTGTTTGCAAAAAATTGTAGTTTTTCAAAACTTCAACCTCATTGCGGCACGGATTACCATTTATCCAATTAAGATGAAACCTTGTTTTAATTGTAGAAAATTTAATCTAGTTTAAAAATGTATTGAGTGTTCTTTGTCGACGACGTACTTCTTCATGGTCAAAATGGGAAAATATCGAAAAAATTTCGGGTTTTTGTGTGATCCGGGGAAGCTACTGAGGTCGAAAAACTTGGATTTTGCGCTTGAGCCCGAACGGTTGGTCGGAGAAAAAACCTAAATAATAAAATTTGTAGGAAATTTTATGAACTTTCATTTTGAATAGGAAAGTTATTTACGAAAAGTTGATAGTTTTCGAGTTATAAGCGAAAAACCGCCAAAAAATGGAAATTTTCACCTTTTTTTTGCATTTTCTACAATGTTGCGTCACGAAATTTTGATGGGAGACCTCAGATTTGGATTCAGCGCCCCAAAAAACATATATATTCAAAAAATCAGAACTACCCCAAAACTTTCCTCATAGGGTCCCATTTGAGCACAATTTGACTGGACTAAATTTATTATGACAGTTTTCATTCTAGATCTTTGTGTACTTTTCGTATTTAATTCAGTATTTTTTCTTTATTGCGGCTAAGCTTATGTAAACTACAATTTTGTTAAATCCTTGGTGTGTAGCCAAATTTTCATATCATTTAATGTGTGACGCGAGGAAAAAAAGGTTCAGAATCACTGCTCTAGATAACGAAAGAAGCCTTTGGGAAACTGAGAATTGCGATACGCTATCTGGTGGTATAAATTGAAACTAACAACTGTAGAGCAAAAAATTAACCCCAATTATTAGAATCTCCCCTTTTTTTTTACTTTACCATATAGGGTATGATCAATTATTGTAAACGTACATGAAAAAAGTGTTGTTTTTTCGAAATATCTCAAAAACGGCTGATACTATTTTGATTGAAAAAATTGAGCGAATCCATGGCATTTCGGTCTACAAAAAAGCTCTAATAAGCGAACATCAAAAAAATTATATTTTTTGAGATAATAATTGTTTTGTCAAAATGTCTGTTAGTCTGTCTGGTTGTCAGTCTGTGCGTTACCAAATTTTTAAAGGACGATCTAGCTCAAAAACTAGTGGGAATATCATACCAAATTTCACACGTAGTTTTGGTCCATTGAGATTAAGAGCTGATTAGATTTTGGCGCATATCGGCCCAAGGTGGAGGGGGAGGGGGGTAAAAATTAAAAATCCATGCTATTTGAGCAAACTCGGTCCCAGAAAACTAAAAATGAAAAATCTAACCCCCCGAAATGGGGGTGGTGGATGAAATTCTAGGCTCTTGTACCAAACTCAACAAAATTGTGTAAACATAATCTGTGGAACCGCAGAAGACTAAAAATGCAAAAACTAACCCCCCCCCCTCACCCCCACTAGATGATTATAATTAATTTTATTAAATACTAAATATAAGTGAGGGGCCAGGTTGTATGTTAAAGTCAAGTGGATGGCCACATCAGAACACGTCAACTTATTTATTTAAGCACTACTGATTGGGTATTAAGAGCTGACGGCTGACTAATCCATATTCCAAATCATCGTACTGAGATCGCCACTAGATCCTTTGTCGTCTGCTCGGCTCGGTTGTGGAATACATTACCATTAAATATCCGAACATCGCTTTCAACATCATCTTTTCATCGCTCACTCAGGGTGCATCTTCTCGGGGAGCTGGGTTGGAGTAATGTGTCACTGGTCTATTCGCCTGCTTGTGCTGACTCTGGGTTGCTCACTGGGCTGGGAGAGTCTTGCTCATTTAAATCTTACTATATACCTGTATTCTTTCTGTTTATCAGTGAAATCTGGCTATATAGCCTGTAGACTCTCTGAAGATCATTTAAGCCTTACTATATACCTGTAGTCTCTCTGTGTATCGATTCAAAGTCTTACTGCATACCTGATATTCTGTTCTGGTTTATCATTTAAATCTCACTAGTACACCTATATCCGTTCTGTCAAGCGTTGTAAATCTTACTATATACCTGTATTCCTTCCATTTATCATTGAAATCTTACTATGTACCTATATTCTAGCAGTGTATGATTTAAGTCTTGCTATGTACCTGTATTCTGGCTGTTATCATTTAGATGTTGACTGATATACCTGTATTCTTTCTGTTTATCATTTAAATCTTGCTATATACCTGTATTCTTTCTGTTTTCTCATTTAAATGTTATATATGTTATGTTTGCTTACTTAAATGTTACTATTTGTATATATATTCTTTCTGTTTCTGCTCTACGAGGTAGCCACCTCAGAGCATTCTTTTAAATAAATAAATAAATAAATGATTTAGTGTATTGTAAAAAAAAGCTCAAAAAATCAAATATTAATTTTCTTAAATTGGCTATTATTTATTTAAAAATGTTTTCCTAATAAATTCAATCAATTTGTTACTAAGAACTTTGCGGTTTCAATTTACTTTTAGACAATAGATACTAATTTGTGGTTTCAGTTTACCTAATTTAAGAAAATAATAAATAATAAATGGAAAATTTTATTGCAAAAAAATGAGAGAATAATCCCAGGATTAAATAATAATCCTTTGATTACCACATTCGTAGTACTAAATCATTCAAAATGTCAAATATAAGATATGTAATATGATCGATTTTAAAATCATTTCTCATCATTGGTGATTGAGCCATCATGGCGAAAAGTAACGTGGAGGTAGACCGGGATTTATTCGGAATTAATATCAAAGTTCTAAAACTAGTCGGATTATGGAATCCTTTTACCAATGTTATTAAACGAGTTCTTTACAATATATATACCATCTTTGTAGTTATTTTGATAATGGAAAATGGGGTCTTGGTTTATATTGATATGATTACAAACATAAACAATATCATTATCATTGCGGACGTCCTGCCTGTTATTATTACAATCACGTGTAATAGCACCAAGATGATCTACTTTCTTTGTAAACATAAAACGGTAAAACGGTTGATTGGTAAATTAAACCAGGGATTATATCCAGGTAATTTAAAATTTAGCGAGAAAGAAATCCAAGCTAAAAAACGTTCCTCTAATTTGACGGCGATTATTGTCGGATCGGCGATCTTCTCGTGTTTTGCGTCCTATTTGAAAGTCGGATTTGCGTTGTACAATTTTGACCTATCTTCTGTTCCTCTGAACGATACTAAGCCATTTATGGCTCTGTTGCGGATTCGGCAATGGTATCCGCGTTCTTGGCTGTTCAACCATTACCAGATAATCTCTCTGCATGGAACTGTCGGGGTTATGACCTGGGGTCCCGTCACAGACATGGGCAATGACTGCCTAATCGCTACATTTCTTATACACATTGCATGTCAATTTGAAATGATTCAAGAACGAATTGCGGATTATGGCACCAAAATGCAATTGGATGATCGTAAACGGTTTGATCTGCTACGCAAATGCGTGGTTTTTCATCAAAATTCACTCAAGTATAATGAAATTTAAAATTTTTTTTAGAATCTAGCAAAGCTGTAGGTCCGAGTGGTGTTATGTTTCCTCACCGCCAGGTTCGCTGTCATCAGTGTTTCCCCACCATTAGCGCACAGTTACCCCCTTGTCGCCCGGAACTAATGTGTGTGAATTTGGCCATAAATCATTATTTTAATATATATTATAATAAACAAGAGCGGAAATTCAAATCGCTCATTTGAAAATATATAGTTCATATAAAAGGTGTCTCATTAAACATACTTTTTCAATTGACACTGTCTTTATAAGATATACAGCATTACTTTTGCCTGGACCAAAAATCAGATGCCCTCAGAGTCCGAAAATGCTTTTTCACCATTATTTATATCGACGATTGGCTGTTCGGTTTTTCAATGTGTGTTTGATTAGAAAAAAATGGGAGCCCGAAACTCAGCCCGCCTGGGCTAAACTTTCGGAGGTTCGGTTAGTATATATTCAGTTCGACGCGGTTGGGTTCGTATACCTCCTTTTCGGGCTGGTTTTTAGACGATTCGGTTGCCTGACGCCCGAAAAGGAGGTATACGAACCCAGACCGAGCCGAATTGAATATATACTAACCGAACCGGAGTCGATTTGCACATATTCGGTTCTATTACGTGGTTTGATTTAATAAAAATATTGTAAATAATATTAATAATATTTATTATATTATTATAATATTAATAATTATATTAATATATTTATCTAGATTAATTTGTAACAACGCTTATAGAAATTTCTCTAAAAAAATTACCCTCTTGCCTAGAATCGAACTGACGAACTCTTGAACTATGGTCATAAGCTCTAACCACTAGACCAATGTCACATTAATATTTATACCTTGATTTCTTTTACTAAAACTATATATTTTTGATTTAGACTTTGTGTCTAGATAATATTGTATTCATTTGAACTCGAATGAAAATGAAAAAACACCAATAGATTTTAAATTAAGAAACATTAAATATATATTAATTAACGAGGCAAATTTGAAATATAATTTTAATTTGCACTCAATTTTGAAATGAAAGACTCCAATTGATTTTAAATTAAGAAACATTAAATATATCGATAATTATTCCTCACCCCCCCCCCCGCCCGCCACTCAAAAATTTAATATTCAATTCGCTTTTCTTTGCGCACAGAAGAAATTATTCACATCTTATTTGATTTATATTTTATATATTATATTTATATATTATTTGTTTATTTTTAAAACACCAATTGATTTTAAATTAAAAAACATTAAATATATATTAATTAACGAGGCAAATTTGAAATATAATTGTCAGCTCGGATTTTAAACTGATGGCTCCAATCGATTTTCATTAACCAGGCAAATTTGAAATATAATTTTAATTTGGACTCGAATTTCGAAATGAAAGACTCCAATTCATTTTAAATTAAGAAACATTAAATATATTGATAATTATTCCTCCCCCCCCCTCGCCACTCAAAAATTAAAGAGGCGAAACTTTTAAGAGGCGATGTATTTTCGGTAGTTTACGGGTATACATTTGGAGTGTGGTTTTTTAAGAGGAATAATATTTTTTGACCGAGACGCTGCCCGCCAGGGCACCAGCCCGGAGGGCCGAGCTTCGAGGGCGTGCCTTCGATCTATTGTACTTTTAATTAGAAACCGATTAATCGGAATCAAATTATATTTTAAAATCCCCGGGTAAATATTCATGTAGTGCTGCCCCCTGGGAGCGATCAAATAACTAAAATAGGGGAGGAAGAGGTGGGCAGAGTGGGGCGACCCTTTTGACAACGAAATTGGCGCTTATAAAAGGGGACCCACAGCTTAGCTTTCACCTGTTTTTTACTAACAGAGACAAATTATAATCCTTTTTACAATTTGTTTAAATAGGTTTACTACAGAATTGGAACAACTTCTAAGCCCATTTCTATTCATTCAATTTTTAGGCAGTACTGGAATTTTAGGAGTCGCTATTTACAAATTTACAGTAGTAAGTAGTTAAATAAATATTTAATCAATTATATTTCAAAAAAAAGTGAATGATTTTTCAAGACTCGGTACTTAAAAAAAAAGAACCTCATAATAATCTGACAAATAACACTGTTCTACAAAAATTAAACAAAAATTTGTCCCCGTAAATCTAACAATGGATTCCAGTAGAGTTTTCTACACTGATTATTATGCAATTTGCAGATTTATTACAACACGTCAGAGTTTTGAGATATTATCCTTCGAAATGACGAAAAAGGCCATTTTGATCTATTTTCGAGTCCCGTTAAATATTAAACAGCAATATTTGAAATCGAAATATTTTTTTGACATAATAGAAGACAGCTTCCTCTTTGATTTTCAAAATACCAGTTGTTTATAGGTCAATTACAACTCGAGTTATATTTAAAAAACAAAGATCGTATATGTTTTTAATCACACTGTTTTAGTTATAACTCGAGTTCTAATTGACCTACAAACAAGTGATGATTTGAAAATCAAAGAGGAAGCTGTTTTCTATTAGGTCAACGAAATATTTTGATTTCATCTTCTATTACTAGTTTAATATTTAACGGGACTCGAAAATTAGTCAAAATGGCCTTTTTCGTCGTTTTGACCGAAAACATCTCAAAACTCTGACCTCTTGTAAAACATCGGGAAATTGCATGAGAAACTGCTTAGAAAACTCTACTGGAATCTATTGTTAGGTTTACGGGGACAAATTTTTGTCGAACCTTGTAATTGAGGGGACTGTTTCAAAGTATGTAAGTGCCAAATTGGGATATTTTGAGTTATATGACATGTAGAAAAGCTCTAATATGTACCAAACGTAATAATTAGTAATAATAAAGATCTTGAAGCTTTGATTTTTGTCATTAATTTGATTAAAATTTGAATTTTTATGTAAATCATACATAATAAATTATAATTATTTAATTGTAGTTTGTTTGAAATTTGAGGTGTTTCGGAAATATTTATAACAGATGTTAGGTTAGAAGAAAACTAGTTGGTGTAGTTTTTTTATGTATTTTATTTGGTGGACGTTTGCGTCGCAAAAGTTTCGGACGGAACAGTCCTTCTTCAGCATCTGTTGATTCACAGATTATATTTTAGAGTGAAATAATACAAATATAGTATATGCGTGTGGACCAAGTACAAATAATAATACATTAGTTGATAACAAAAGAAACATATCACAAAGAATTGAAAAAAAAATTGAAAAAAAATTCTTCCCTTAGAGATCCTCCCCCGCGCCGCGCAAACGTCCACCAAATAAAATACATAAAAAAACTACACCAACTAGTTTTCTTCTAACCTAACATCTGTTATAAATATTTCCGAAACACCTCAAATTTCACACAAACTACAATTATATACAAAACGGAAACCTTGGCTTCAGGAACAGTTTGGACCTTCTATGAGTCTTCAATTACTATTTTATAATTATTTATTGAACAATTGTTAGAATTATCTATTATTGACAAATAAATAATTTTTTTTACAATAATCTAATTAATTATTTCATTTTTATTATTATCTATTATTGACAAATAAAGCAACAATGTTTTATAAATAACTAGCTGCAAGGCCCGCCTTCGGCGGCCCTCTTGCTAGCCAGGGGGCACGCCCCCTGGACCCCCAACCCACGAATCCCACCCTCACACTACACTCCCCCCGACCCATCCAGCACCCCTACCCCCGCACCATGAACCCGTGCCCAACCCCCGCCCCCATACCACAGAACCCAAACCTCACCCCCCACTCCAACCCACCACACTCCCCGAAACCCACCCAGCACCCCAACCCCCGCCCCCACACCACCACCCCAACCCTCACCCCACCCACCTCGGGCCCCCAACCCACGAACCCCAACCTCACCCCCCACTCCAACCCACCACACTCCACGAAACCCACCCAGCACCCCAACCCCCGCCCCCACACCACCACTTCAACACTCTAACCTGCACCCCCCACCTCGGACCCCCACCCCGTACCACCCCACTACGCCACTGGACCCTCACCTGAACCCCCCATCCACCAACCTTGCACCACCTCCGTGCCCCCCCCCCTACTCCGCCATACTCCCTCACTCCACCGCCATTCCACTCCGCGCATCCCATGCCCTAACCCACCCCCACTCCACCCCCGCACCCAGTTTTTGCATTTCTAGCCTTCTAGTGACCCACAGATTATGTAAACAAAATTTGGTTGAGTTTGGTCCAAGAGCAAGAATTTTCATTTTTTGACCCCCCCCCCATTTTGGGTGGTTAGTTTTTGCATTTCTAGCTCTCTAGAGGCCCACAGATTATGTATACAAAATTTGGTTGAGTTTGGTCAAAGAGCAAGAATTTTCATTTTTTGACCCCCCCCCCCCATTTTGGGGACGCCCCCCCATTTTGGGTGGTTAGTTTTTGCATTTCTAGCTCTCTAGAGGCCCACAGATTATGTATATAAAATTTGGTTGAGTTTGGTCCAAGAGCAAGAATTTTCATTTTTTGACCCCCCTTCCCCCCATTTTGGGTGGTTAGTTTTTGCATTTCTAGCTCTCTAGAGGCCTACAGATTATGTATACAAAATTTGGTTGAGTTTGCTCCAAGGGCAAGAATTTATATATTTTTCTCCTTCCCCCCCTTTTTGGGTGGTTTTTGGGGGGAATTTTTTTAAACAAAAGTTGTCAGAAATCACATCCCCTACAACTTTGCTTATTATAAAATTTCCCGTAGAGTTAATAGTTTAAGAGTTATTTGATAATTTTCATTCGTGCACCCCCCTCAAACCCCCTTTTGGGGTCAAAATATCAAAACGTTATATAGCTAAAAACGTAAGTTAGAAGACCTCTGATACAAATATGAAATTTCATAATAATCCCTTCAGCCGTTTTGACGTGAATCGTGAGCAACTTTTCGCGGAAACCACTGAAACAGACATACAGACAGACAGGAATTTTGTTGAGGGTGTTTTCGTTCATAACTTTGCTTGAAACGTGTGCAACCAAAATTTGGCGTGATTTGGACCAATGTACAGACAAAACCTTAATTTTATATATATGATTATAATTAATTATCTGTGATTTTACTACAATCTCATCTCTTAATTTAAACCTGCTCGCATATACAAAAAAATACGATTAGTGCTACGTAGCTTTTACGACATATAATTCACCCCTGCGTATGTTAAACTTTTATTTATTTATTTATTTTCAAATTAATAAAGTTAATATATTTGTAGATTGCGGATACAGCTCAAAAATTACAAATGATTTCATATATTTTGAATATGCTTCTGCAATTGTGGTTTCATTGTTATTTCGGAGAATTACTTACATTTCAGGTAATTACTTACTTAATTGATGGTTTTTCTGATTATTTTAAATAATTGTACTTTACTTGGATCCTCATAAAAAAGCGAACTACTGGACCAATTTTGCATCTGTTTTTTATAACCAACGCGAAATTTTGTTTTCTTTAATTTACTATAGGAGGGTTATTTACAAAATATGGACCGTTTACGAGTTATAAGTGAAAAACTGGAAAAAGGGAAGTTTAACCCCCCCTCCTCTAGCTTAGCCTCACCTTAGCGACTTTTGACACACATTAACCCAAGTCTAACCAAATACTGTATATATCAATACAGGACAGCCTGTCAAAATCTTCGGTATCATGAAAAGTGCGCACTCTAGCGGGCTAGGATGAAAATACATATAGCGCATAATAAAAAATATCACATTACATGTAAATGGCTAATTTGAAATAGAGATTTGAAAGAAGCATATGCATTGGTGCTGGGCCAGCCTGGTCACCAAGATTTCATCCTTGCCCGCATGGCGGCGCTGAAATTCATGATGCCAAAAACCTTTAAATTCTCTATAGGATTTTGACAGGCTTTCCTGTAATGATATATGTATACAGTATTTGCCCTAACGGAAGCGTTTAAGCCTATTTCCAAAACTCTGGGATATTTTTCCACCGATTGGCCTTATTTTGTCTAATTTGTCTGGTCTAAATAGGACATTGTGATCGGCAATTTGAAAACTTTGCTTTGATTTTGCGTTTGAACGGTTGGTCAGATAAAAAAACCTAAATTATAAAATTTGTAGGAAATTTTATGAACTTTCATTTTGAATAATGAAAATTATTTACGAAAAGTTGATAGTTTTCGAGTTATAAGCAAAAAACCGCCAAAAAATGGAAACTTTCACTTTTTTCTGCATTTTCTACAATGTTGCTTCACGAAATTTTGGCGGGAGACCTCAGATTTGAATTCAGCGCCCCAAAAACATATATATGTCGAAAAATCAAAACTACCCCAAAACTTTCCTCATATGGGCCCATTTGAGTACAATTTGGCTGTACTATCAGTATTTTGTTGATGTTAAATATTTAATAAAATCTTTTTTTGATTCTTGTCCTTGTAGAATTGTAAATGCACTTTAGTAATGTCTTATTTTGATTTTAGTCTTCAAAAATAGCTGACGAAGCATATTACACTCCATGGGAAAATTATCCTTTGAAATATAAATTTGTTATAAAATGTGTAATGTTAAAAACTCAGAATCCATTGTTAATTTACGCTGGAAAGTTTTATATGCTCTCGGTAAACACGTTTAGAGGGGTAAGTAAAATGTTAAAAACACTACCTACACTGAAAAAACAAGTGATCTATTTTATTCTATTAAATATCTCTTATTATATCTAAATAAATAAATTTATTTATTTATTATAACATTGTATCATAGGGCCATCTAGCCCCTTTACTGTACAATTTTAGACCAAAATATTTACAAAAAAATTAATTAAAATAATACAAGAAAAAAAAATCAGAAAAAAAAATACATACTAAATATATGAAATAAAAATAAAAAAAATACAAAATATATAGAAAGAGAGGGGGGGGGGGGAAATTGATAGAGTTGAGCATTTTTAATGAGCTCTTATTTATTCCAAAGATAATATATTAATAATCAGAATTTATCGAAATCATTCCAAATAGGACCAAATTTTTAGGTAATTAATCCAAATATATTATATTGCATAGTACTTGAGTGATCTATGTTATTCTATTAAATATCTCTTATTATATCTAAACGAATGTTTTTTTTTTTTTTTGTCATAAATCGATTTTAGATTTTCTCTCCTAATAGTGATATCTTAATAATTAAGATATTTAAAAAAATTAAAAATTTTTTTTTTACATTATTAATTGTTTTTTTTTTAATTTTAAAACCCACTATAAGATTAGAAGAAATATTAATATATATTAAAATTAGATTACCTTATACCTTAATTTTTTTTTTAATTTTAAAACCCACTATAAGATTAAAAGAAATATTAATATATATTAAAATTAGATTACCTTATAGCTTATATGAGAAGATATTGGGAATTGAATTATCTATTGATTTTAAATTTTTTCCTTTGTTCGTTATTGTTTATTTTCATTTTCATTTTCTTTATTTAGTTTTCTTTGATTCTGACTATTAAATTTAACTAAGTATTCCAGTATTTTACTCAAAATAACAATATTTTCATAATTTACTTATTGGTGCTTGGTTCAAATAGCGGCATCTTAATTATTAATATATCTAGAGTTGCTACGAAAATATGAGAATACTTAAAATATGTATATTATTTATTCATATTGAACAGAGATCGATTTCGCCATAATTAATTTCACCATCTATTCATATCAAATATTATTTCTTAACTATAAATATATCAGTTGAATAAAAGATTTCACTGTCGATGGTAACAGAATTGTTTTTATTTTTAACCTAAAATATAAATATATCGTTTTTTCAGTGTAGCCATTAGACCTTTTTGTTTTTATATAATAATTTGCCTGTGGTGACTTTTTACAGATTATCAGTGCTTCGTTCTCTTATTATACTCTGCTTCAAGAAATGAATTAATAAAATTGGACTAAACATTTGGACTGGTTTGATTTTAAGAAACATAATGCCTTAATATACAGGGTGTCTGGTATCACTACAATAAGCCATGAACAGGGGATAGGCCAATTTACGACGGTCCTGAAAATGAAATTAAAAAAAAAAAATAAAAGTCTCCTAGTTTTCGAGTTATAGGGTTTTTTTAAATGGGGAAAATCGCTACCCTGCCTTAAATAATGAGATGCTGTGGCTACAAATTTACATATTTTTTTATTTAAATTTTTGTTACGCAATCTTGAATAACCCTGCTATTGACCAGACTTCAAAATAAAACAATAAGTACTATACTTTTGGAGAGAAAAAATATTTTTGCTGGACTTATGTTTTACAAAATTTTCATCAGCTAATTTTGAATCATTTTTTTTTTTTTGGGCTTTTCGGCCTTTTTAGCCATAAGCCACTTTACGATACTATATATTTATTTTTCAAATTTGTCTCTACTCCCGGGGTCAGATTTTAGCTGGATGCCTCGAGTCGGATTCGAACCCGGGTCCCCTTGTTAGCTCGCTGTCATGCTACCGCCTAGCCTACCCGACCCCCCTTGAATCATCTTTAATGTAAAAAAAGTCTAGTAAACAAACATGGCAAAAGTAATTTAAAAAATTGAAAATATTGAAATGTTTTTGGCAAAATTAGCTAAATTAAAAACATATTTTGATAGTCGTTTTTTTCACAAAGAGAAACAAAGAGGTTGTCCTCTGCTTGATGCAAATAAACATACACATATCGAGATGATATATCTGTATATATATATATTATTTATTTGTTTGAGACTATAGTTTCGAAGACTTGGTCTTCATCATCAGTCTTTTTAATTATAAATGTTGTGGATATTGATGAGGCAGTCCAAAAGAAGAAGATAATTTACACATCTTTTATTCATAAAACCGACGTCTCCGGAGTAATCCCTCCTCTTCAGGGTTTTGAAAGTCAGTGAAGGAAATCCAATGCGGCATTCCCTCTGTCTCCTCTTTCAGTGGCAGAGGGGAATGCCGCATTGATTTCCTTCACTGACTTTTCAAAACCCTGAAGAAGGAGGGAATATCCTCCGAAACGTCGGTTTTATGAATAAAAAGATAGTGTAAATTATCTTCTTTCTTTTTTTGGACTGCCTCATCAATATCCACTTAATTCACTTATCAGTCCATCTCCAAAAATTACTCCAATATTATATAAATGTTGTTTTTCATGGAGTCAATATCGTATGGATATTGAAAATGCGATGTTCTTTTACTGGTTGGCAGCTTAGAATTAAAGAAATTCTTTTGGTTCACATTCAAATATAACTATATGTATCCCTTTCTCCTTGTTTTACAAAGAGATAGGCTGTCAATGGAAGGGGGGGGGGGGTTCTTTTTTCTATTATCTTTTGTTAGCAAACATCTTAAGCAAATTGCTATTTGATAATTCAATTTGGCTGTTCAAACAAAGTTCAGAATTTTTATTGAATGATTTCAAAATTTCTAACAATTCAATTGCGGTAATTAATTTTGGGTTTCTTTCTCCTTTTATTAATCTAATTTCTGTGCCTTCTGGGAAAGAGTGATTGTTTCAATTTAAATGTTCCGCAAAAGAGTTTTCATTCTTTTTATTTTTAAAATCCCTAATATGTTCATTTAATTGAATTTTCAGATTCCTCTCTGTTTTCCCTACGTAGATCGCTTCGCAATCTTTGCATTTCAAACTATAAACCCCTTTCTTTTTCTATATTTGGTAATTTTTTTTTTGATTTGAACCTAAATCTTTTCCTAGAGTAATTGGAGTTTTGAATACTGTGTTGAACCCTAATTTTTTCATTTTTTTGTTTTAATTTTTTCGAAATTTGTCCATAATATGGGAGAACTATCTTAGGATTTTCTTTTTCTTTTTCATTCTTTTGTGAATATATTGATTCCAGGGTTGATTTTTCAATTTTTGTATATAAGATCAGCATCAGGCAGAGGACAACCTCTTTGTTTCTCTTTGTGAATCAACAACTCTGCTACTCTCGGCAACAGAAAAACTTTTCAATTAAGTTGTTTTTTTATTTACTATATGTTAATCAATTATGTGGCATCTTAATTGATCTAATCTTTGGCTATTATAGACATTATTAATAGCTATTATAGTATAAATGTCTATAATAGCCAAAGATTAGATCAATTAAGATGCCACATAATTGATTAACATAGTAAATAAATAACCACTATTCAAATATGTTTTCAAATTAGATAATTTTGCCAAAAAAATAGAAATAGTTTTTTTTTTCATAAGAATGAAATACAAAATATTGTATTATTTTAAAATCTCGACTAAATGGGCCAATTTTTTAAATTACTTTTGCCATTTTTGTTTACTAGATTTTTCACTTTACCATACAGGGTATAGTAAAGTATTGTAAAAGTGTTTTTTTTTTTGCTTCTTTTTTTTGGAAATATCTCAAAAACGGGTGGAACTATATTGATTAAAAAAAGTGAGCAAAACCATGACATTTCGCTCTACAAAAAAGCTTTAATAAGTAAACATCGAAAAAATTATGTTTTTTGAGATAATAATTATTTTTTCAAAATGTCTTATTTAGTCTGTGCTTTACCAAATTTTTGTGGACGAGCTAGCTCAAAAACTAGTGTGAATATCGAAACCAAATTTCACACATACATAGTTTTCGTCCATTGAGATTAAGAGCTGATTAGATTTTGGTGCATATCGACCCAAAATTAAGGGGGTTGGATGGAGGGGTTAAAAATTAAAAATCTAGGCCATTTGAGCAAACTCAACCAAATTTTGTATACATAATCAGTGCGACCGCAGAAGTCTAAAAATGCAAAAACTAACCGCTCAAAATTGGTAGGGGAGGGGGGGTAGGGTCAAAAAATGAAAATATAGGCTCTTGTTCCAAACTCAACCAAATTTTGTATACATAATCAGTGAGCACACAGTAATCTAAAAATTCAAAAACTACCCCCTCCCCTACATGATTATAAATAATTTTATTAAATATTAAATATAAGTGAGAGACCAGGTTGTATGGTAAAGTCAAGTGGATGGCCACATCAGAACATGTCAGCTTATTTTACATTAAATATGATTCAATGTTAGGTGATGAAAATTTTTAACATTTTTTATTTATTTCTCCAAACGTATAGTACTTTTGGTTTTATTTTGAATTCTGTTCAATAGCAGGATTATTCAGGATTGCTTAGCAAAAATTAGAATAATAAAATATGTAAATTTGTAGCCACAACATCTTGATATTTAGGGCAGGGTAGCGATTTTCACCATTTTCAAAAAATGCCTATAACTCGAAAACTATGAGACTTTTATTTAAAAAAATTTGTTATGTTCAGGACCGTATTAAATTGCCCTATCAGCTGTCCACAGTTTATTGTTGTGATAAGGGACACCCTATAGAGTTATTTTATTGGCAGCTGCGAAGCCTGCCTTAGGCGGCCATCCTGCTGGCCAAGACGACGCTAAAAAGCCGATTAACCGAACATCCGACGGCCAATTTAATTCATTTCTCGGCCGCTGAGTGGTGCCACCTTCGCGCCTGAATTTTTCAACTAAAGGTAGTTAAGCACCCGCAAATGATATTTGTCTCTTGTATAGAAATTCAAAATTCAGTTCACTCAATGATGTGTTTAAAATGTGAATAATATTATATAATATTTTTCTACTCAAATAATTTAATCTAGTAAAAATATTAAAAAATTTAAATTATTTATTTTTTAAATAGCCGTTTTTAGTAAGTAAAATATTTTATTACTATTGAAATTAAAATTATATTTCTTTCTGATTATTTGATTTTTATCTGTTCATGATAACAAACATAAATTTGTTATACAATGAAGAAGCAGAGAACAGAGAAGAAACTTATATATGTAATAGAAAGTACCGATGGACACTTTCAGGAAAGAAACAATTATAATCTTACTATTTATTTAGTTTATTTAAACCAGGAATGTAGATTATTACTCAAAAATATGAATTTATAACTAATTTATGTTTGTTATCATGAACAGATAAAAAAATAATCAGAAAGAAATATAATTTTAATTTCAATAGTAATAAAATATTTTACTTACCAAAAACGACAATTAAAAATAAATATGTTAGGGGGTTAGTTGCGTGGTGCGTGTCCGCGCTGCTCACCTAGTTGGTGGGCACCTAACAATGGTTGGCACAGGGCGATGTTCGTCCCTGGTAAAGCGCCGGGCTGGGCGCCACCCACCTAGTTAGCGGGTGAGGAGCTCCTTGTTGGTGGATGGCTCTTCCTTCGATGCCTAGTCGAGATCGAATTGCCTTACTTAATACATGACTGAAATATTATCAGTCATGCAAAGTGTCTCAACGATCTGACTGAGTCATCTAGCGGCTGTGTCTAAAAGCTCCTAGCCAAAGCAACACGGGCCGCTACAAATAATTTAAATTTTTTAAATATTTTTACTAGATTAAATTATTTGAGTAGACAAATATATACTATTCACACGTTAAAGCGAAAACATTATTGAGTGAATTGAATAGACAAGTATCAGTTGCGGGTGCTTACCTACCTTTAGTTGAAAAATTCAGGCGCGATGGTGGCACCGCTCAGCGGCCGAGAAATGAATTAAATTGGCAGTCGTATGTTCGGATGGTCTGATTTTTAACGTCGTCTCTATGCCCACCCCCAATACGTCACTGGTATAATGAAATAATTAATAATCACCCTTGAAAATTTTACATTTTAAATTATTTTTTAAATTCCCTCGTATTTATTTAACGCTAAATCACGGCCACATCACGTCATCGTCGTCGCGCAAGCCTATTATTATAATATATTAGATTATATTATAATAGATTAATTTACAAGTTAGATTTGCTTTTACAGTCAAAGCTCATTTAATTTGGAACAAATTTATGAGAAATGTTTATTTTAAGTCTACTGCTATAAATATATATTTTTAAAAATAAATTATTTACTTATTTTGAAATCATTGAAGTGTAGTATATAATCCTTTATATAAGTAATAGAGTAAAGAAAATTTAAAAAATATAAAATTCCAGGTAGTTTTCTCTTTGAACTCCTGAAGATGGGCTCGTAGGAACCCCCGAAATATACATTTATAGAGTTATTCTAATAAGCACCTTGTCTATTATTTTTGTAAAGCCTGCCTAAAATTTTATATTTTTAAAATTTTCTTTACTTTATTAAAATATGTTTCACCAAGAACCTACACCATTCTCCTTTAATAACCATATCTGAATTTTCAGCCCTGGTGACGTCACATGAGAGATAAAGATAGAAAACTACTTGCGCGCTGAGATACCTGGTCTCTTTATACCATGTTGGGTACTAAATTAACTCTTATTAGAGGTATTGTTTTTTATTATTTAGGTATTGTTAACAAATAAAGATTTTTTTAACAATAATCAAATTAATTTATATTGTTTTTAATTATCTATATATTGTGACAATAAAGATTTTTTTAAATAATTTAATTAATATATATTGTTTTTTATTATCTATTGTTGACAAATAAAGTAAATAATGTATACCTATACGTACATTCCAATATAAAGTATTTATTTATTTTATTTAAATTATTAAATTTTTTGGATTAATTTGTTTAGATTATTATTAGTCTTTTCTAAAACAAAAAAAAATATTCATAATAATAATAATAATAGAAGAAGAGGGGTCAGTAGCGCAATCGGTTAAATCACCAACTTTTCTAATCCGATTAGGAGAACATCAACCTAGACTTCATCAGTTCGATCCCAGCAAGAAGCAAAGTGAATTTATTTGAAAATAATAAATAACCGGCCCCTCGGCTCCAGAAACTGACAATCTTTGGTTCTACAAAACCTCGCGCATGCGCAGGACAAAATTTCGTAACAAGCAACCATGAATCGTGAGAGGCAAAAACAAGATTACCCCAGGTGGTAACCAATCCACCCACCCTCGAGTGGCAACCGGGCATTCAGATTCTGGGGGATCCGGACCATCACGAAATCAAGGAAGAAACAATGGAAGAAAAACACCAAAAATCCATATATACCTGGGCACCTTTAACATCAACACACTCATCCGGTCAGGAAAAATTACCTGACCATGGAACTCGATAACACGTTCCAGAAAAAAGATAGAAGCGTGGAAGGTCCAACCAGAAAGAAACATCAAACTTTGCGTGATCCCAAGGGTCCAAACGCAACAAATAAAAATAATAAATAATAATAGAAAATACTAATAATAATCTAAACAAATTAATCCAAAAAATTTAATAATTTAAATAAGATAAATAAATACTTTATATTGGAATGTACCTATAGGTATACATTATTTACTTTATTTGTCAACAATAGATAATTAAAAAACAAAATAAATTAATTAAATTATTAAAAAAAAAAATCTTTATTTGTCAACAATACCTAAATAATAAAAAAACAATACCTATAGGTACATTCCAATATAAAGTATTTATTTATTTTATTTAAATTATTAAATTTTTTTGGATTAATTTGTTTAGATTATTATTAGTCCTTTCTATTATTATTATTATTATGTATAATTTTTTTGTTTTTAATAATTACGCATACCTACCTATTGCATATATAATAGAAATCTTTTATGGAAAGATTCAAGCAATACCTATACCTATCCATGTTCAAAATAAAACCAAATTAGAAAGCTCAGGAAATGCTATTAGTCAGAAATTTTTATTATGTGTTGCCAATCTTGGTGAATTCAATTCTATTATTTCAAACTAGAATTTTGTTTAATGTTTCCATTGAAATATTAATTTAAGAGAAAGGATGTTATATGTAGAAAGGTTTGATGGTCACTGATGAAGTGTGTGTGTTTATCTTCGTTTAGAATGAAAAATTTCTATTGAAAGTTCAACTCAAAATCTACAGAGATAAACAAACTTCAATCTAATATTAGTTATTTTTCTTTTGATGTTATTATAAGGTCTTTTGATGTCAATGATCTCAACGAAAGAAAGGAGTTGAAGCGAGATTGAGGTGAAAAATTGAAAATTTGTTCAATACCAAGAATAAGTAATTAGTACCTAGAGCCAGCGAGCGATAACAAAATTAAAAAAAATACATAATATATATATATATATATATAGGAAATGATTAAGATGATGGATGATTTTTATTATTTTTAGCTCGAACGGTTAGTTAGAAGGATATTCGCCAGGCTTGGATGGGAGATGATCTTCAGAGATTAGAATCTCTCTTGGCGGCGTAAAGCCAGAAAAATGCTTTTTTAAAATACTAATTTGCCAGATTCAGTTGAAAATATGCTTTAAATAAAATAATGGCACAAAGCCTGCAGAAACATGCTTTAAATAAAATATTGGCTCAAAGCCCGCATTTATTGCCTTTTCATTACAGAACGTGTATACAAATTACTTCTTAGACACAAGCAAATCGTTCCCGGGTAATCACCTCGGAGAGTTGTCTCCTTCAATGAGCTTTAACAACTGAATAACAACAGACAACTGACTGCGTCAAGGAGCTAGCTGCCTTTATAAACCTCGCGGCCCTAGCAATTAAACTGATTGGTTAATTATTCGCGGCTTTTAGGATACCGTATGCATAAATGTTCGCGCGCTTCGCCTGTGATTATAGGGCTAGCATTTTTATTTTTGTCCCCCTCCATTTTAGGAAGTTAGTTTTTGCATTTTTAGATTTCTGGGGGTCCACAGAATATGTATACAAAATTTGGATGCGTTTGGTCGAAAGGGCTAGAATTTTTATTTTTGCCCCCCTCCATTTTAGGTGGTTAGTTTTTGCATTTTTAGACTTCTGGGGGTCGACAGAATATGTATACAAAATTTGGATGCGTTTGGTCGAAAAGGCTAGAATTTTTATTTTTGCCCCCCCTCCATTTTAGGTGGTTAGTTTTTGCATTTTTAGACTTCTGGGGGTCCACAGAATATGTATACAAAATTTGGATGCGTTTGGTCGAAAGGGCTAGAATTTTTATTTTTGCCCCCCTCCATTTTAGGTGGTTAGTTTTTGCATTTTTAGACTTCTGCGGGTCCACAGAATATGTATACAAAATTTGGTTGAGTTTGCTCCAAGGGCAAGAATATCTATTTTTTGACCCTCCCCCGCCCATTTTGGGTAGTTAGTTTTTACTATTGTGTTTTATACCTCTTCAAAATGTGATAGATCTTCATGCCCCATCCTGTATAATGAAAATAAAAAAAAAATATTATTTTTTTTTATAAATTTTATTAAACACAATTATTTTACATGAATTAATGTATACATTGTATTTGAGCTTCGATTACGGAGATTACTTCTCCACCATCGAGTGTCCTTGATCATCTTTTAGTCCTTGTTTTTAATAAGAGGAAAAAACTAATTAAAGAAAAAAACCTCTTTTCCGATAATTATTCCAATTCCATATTAATCCCAATCCCGTCCTTCATCATCTCATACAAACAAAAAATTCCTATTTTAATATAATATATTAATATTTGCTATAACCTATTAGTGGGTTTTAAAATTAAAAAACCAATTAAAAATAAAAGATAATTGAAAAAAATGTAAACAAACTTTTTTATTGAGATTTTCATCTATCAATAATTAATAAAGTTTAGGGAAACCTGTGTTGGTTTATAGTGAAACATATTAAACACAGGAATTATTTAACGGGTTATAGTGGTGTTTCCTAAAGTGGAAATAAAATTAAAAAAATTAAAAAATCTTTTAAATTATTTTGGAGATTTTTTTATTTATCTCTAACTCTATTCATATCCAGTTTTCTGTTTAACTTCCTGATGAAGGGTTCATAGCCCGAAATATGTATAGAGATAAATAAAAAAATCTCCAAAATAATTTAAAAGATTTTTTAATTTTTTAATTTTATTTCCACTTTAGAAACACCACTATAACCCATTAAATAATTCCTACGATTTTTACTTTTAAGTCGATTCCTCGACGTTTTCAGTAGAGGTTGCCATTAATAGTCAAAACATCAAAAATGGAATGCAATAAGGTTATTCCTCTAGTATTAGATAAGAATCTAGTATTAGAAAAGAATTTGTAGTTTGAAAACTATGAATACATAACATTTGTCACTTACCTAATTCCATTTGTCAATGAATTCACCCAACTCAGATGAATATTTTAACTTATATCTTTATTTTTATTTAGGAACAAATCAAAGATTTTAGTAGAAATATTTTTACATTGCATATCAGAGGGTTTCGTCCCCTTGGGAATCGAACCCAAGCGCTAACTAAGCTTGCCGGGCTGTTAGCCAAACCCTTAAGACAAATCTCTCTCCGATATGCAACATATATAAGAAATAAAGCTACAAATTTTTCACTCCTTTCAACTCCAATGGAATAGTAAAAAATCAAGGCTAAACTTAAAAAAGTTTCAGTGTCGGTTCCTATATTTAAATGTTTAATGTAAAGATTTAGCATCTCTTTTTTGAGTTTCTTTTTTTGAAAAAAAATTCCATCTTTTTCAAAAAAAAGCTCAAAGATGCAAAAATTCCATCTTTTTTCAAAAAAAGAAACTCAAAAGAATCGCTTAAATCTTTACATTAATCATTTAAATATAGGCTCACACTGCTAGCTTTTAAGTTTGGCTGATGTTACTATTCCATTCGAGTTGAAAGAGTGAAAAATTTATAGTATTTCTTATATATGTTGCATATCGGAAAATTTGTCTAGGGACTTCTTAGCCAACTTGTGGTTGCGCTTGGGTCCCAAAGGAACCCTCTGAATACAATATTTCTACTAAAATCTTTGATTTGTTCCTAAATAAAATAAAATTCACTTTTCAATATTATATAATTGGTTGATTTTTGAAAAAAATTCCATCTTTTTTCAAAAAAGACTCAAAAGATGCTTAAATCTTTACATTAATCATTTATATCTTTATATTATGTCTCTGCTTTAACAGTTTTTCTTTTTCGTTAGTTATTTGAAGTTGATTTTTACTAATGTATGATTTTATTCCAAGCAATTTCTTCTAATAATTTTTCAAAAACTATTTCGAAATTTAGATAAATGTATTATAGTTAAATATATTTCTCTACTATTATATAATTTACTTAGGTATTACATTTATTTTGTCTATTTTGGACGTTAATAATGTATGATTTTATTATAAGCTTTCACATCAAAGTATTTTTTATTCAATAATTGAAATAAAAGTTTCGTTCCACCAAAGTACCAACACCAAATTCTTTAAAAACTTTTAAAGACAAATAAAAACCTAATGTCTTGAAATGAAAAAATGGACATAAATCCTGATTTTTCACTTATCGTCGATTTCTCTTGTTTACGTTCTTATCATGTGATGTCTAAATACAAATTATCTCGTATATAGGCACAGGTGGCCTAAGATCATATTTTTCTTTCTTACTTTGTATTATTAGAGAATTAGAAAATTAGTTTTTCCAAAATCACACAGCATTGTGATAGAGGCTACTTTCACTATCATATTAAAGAAAATTACGATAGTGACACCCATTATTTACAGCAAGGTTTATGTAGTCATTTGAAAAACAGCGTAAGTTTCAAGGTCCACGGGCTGAAAAAAAGAAACCCTATCGAACGAACATATGTATCTCATCCAAACCCTACCATGCTGCTTGTCCAAGAATCTCACCCGTTTCCCAACCGACTAGGATCATATGATCGGTTTCGAAATGAAATAATTTTTTAATATAGTCTTTCGACAAATATCGAAATGACACACACTCACTCAGATAGAGAATATGACCTACCTATCTCTGATGCACAGTCAAAAGACTTTCTCTCGATTACTGGAAATCCCTAATGTGCTTGTCGTCCGGGCAACCCTTGAACCCGGCACATTCGCGCTACACGGTGAGGATTCTTTTTTTTTTATTAAAATATAACCTTGTTACAGAGATAATTAGAACATTAGGCCAAATAAAGTACATAAATATATATACATTAAATTATGCATAAAGTATTACAATGTTTTTTTAAAATTCAATAAATCAAAGGATATGTAACTAGATGGTCAGAACATTAGTCATACCTAATATAAAAATTTTATAAGTTAGTTTTTTTAACAGATTTTAATACATGTATTTTTGCTGGGCTGCCCATGTAGACAGAATGCAAGACGACCGTCTCCCGAAAATATTGGCAAAAAACCGTCCCGAGGGGGTCAGAAGCCGTGGAAGACCAAAAAAACGATGGAAAGAGAGTTATGACCCTGATGACTGATTATAATATGTTGGAGAACAGGTGTTCACACATATATAGAAGGATAAGAAGAAGAAGAAGAATACTTGTATTTATAATAATTACTAATAAATAATATACAAAATCAAGCTTGAGTTCTTTACCAAAAAAGATTTTAGTCTTTTTGATTTTAATAAAGTTTAGGGAAAGCGGTGTTCGTTTATAGTGAAACATATTAAACACAGGAATTATTTAACGGGTTATAGTGGTGTTTCACAAAGTGGAAATAAAATTAAAAAAATTAAAAAATCTTTTAAATTATTTTGGAGATATTTTTATTTATCTCTATACATATTTCGGGCTATGAACACTTCATCAGCAGGTTTAACAGAAAACTAAATAATTCCTGTATCAATAATTACTTTAATTAAGAAAAGATAAATTAAGATTAAATTTGTCGAGGTCCAGACCTGGCCAGATTGCTTTCTTATCGTCAAATCTTGTTAAATCTATACCACATTAATTTATATTCAAAACCAAAAATTGATCTAAAATAGTTTAGATACAAATTGGTCCGCTAGAGTGCAGCATGAGCCATGTAACTGAATGTAGTCTGCTTAAACTCCAGAAGATGGCGTAGGTATTATGAAAAAAAGAATTCAAATGATCAATCCACAAGTTCAAAATTCACTTTCAGAGAAACTGAATGATGGATTAATGGAGAATTTGCAGAGGGGCAGGAGTGGAGGAATGTCCTCGAGAGGGAAAGACTAGAGTAAAGAGGGCTTAAGAAAAAACCCATTAATCTAATCCTCATTTTATATCCCGTTTGAATTGTTGTATCTTGAGAACAGTGCATTATATTAAAAAAGATTATTTATATCAAGTGAGAAACTATACTACTCTATTGTTTGTCGACCTAGAACAAGCTTTCAAGGGTATTTTAAGGTCAAGTTCCGTTTTTTAAATGGAAACCTATATTTTTCTTTACATTTTCTAAATATAAAAAGAAAAAAAACTGGACAACTTTCATAAGAACTATTTTTTTATACGACATCAAATAAACAAAATATTAAATCATTTAGTTCTCAAAAAAAATCCAAACAACAATTATTCTTAACCATTATGAAATAATAATGATTAAATAATTAATTATTAGATAAATAATTATTAAATTGAAAAGTCACAACAATGAAAATAAGTGTTTAAACTTCACTATACACAGCTTTAAGAGATTTTTTGGGGGGTCAGATAGGCTAGGCGGTAGCGTGACAGCGAGCTAACCAGGGGACTCGGGTTCGAATCCGACTCGAGGCATCCAGCTAAAATCTGACCCCCGGAAGTAGAGACAAATTTAAAAAAATATATAACTAGTATCGTAATTAGGCTTATGGCTAGAAAGGCCGAAAAGCCAAAAAAAAAAGAGATTATTTTCTACTTAAATAGATCTATTTAAAATTCTTGAGTTAAAAAAGTTTATTTCTCGTGTCAATCTAGTAGATTGTTATATTGTATTACCATAATAATAATGTAGTATTTTATTTATTGAAGAAAGATATTGGATCCAGAAGACCTTTGAGATACACTCTGGAATGTCACAGTACATTGTCGGAAAATTATTAAATTATTAATTATTAATAAATTATTTATTTAATAATTAAATATTTGATCATTATTATTTGATAATTAAATTGTATGATTGTTAAAAATAATTATTATTTGAATTTTTTTGAGATCACGTTTCACAAGTAGTTTTAGTCCATTGAGATTAAGAGCTGATTAGATTTTGGTGCATATCAACCCAAAATTAAGAGGGGTTGGAAGGGGGGTGGGTTCAAAATTAAAAATCTAGGCCAATTGAGCAAACTCAACCAAATTTTGTATACATAATCAGTGGGCCCCCAGGAGTCTAAAAATGCAAAACATTAACCCCCTCCCCTACATGATTATAAATAATTTTATTAAATATTAAATTTAAGAGAGGGGCCAGGGGGTGTATGGTAAAGTCAAGTGGATGGCCACATCAGAACACGTCAGCTTATTTTACTTTGAAAATATTATAATTTTTATTTTTAACCCCTCACCCACCCTCCTTAATTTTAGGTCGATATGCAGCAAAACTACGTGTGAAATTTGGTTTTGATATTAGCACTTGTTTTTGAGCTACTCGTACACAAAAATTTGGTAACGCACAGACTAACTAACAGACATTTTGACAAAACAATTATTATCTCGAAAAATATAATTTTTTCGTTGTTCACTTATAAGAGCTTTTTTGTAGTGCGAAATGTCATGGTTTCGCTCAATTTTTTTAATCAAAATATTTTTAACCGTTTTTGAGATATTTCGAAAAGAAAAACCACTTTATTCATGCACGATTACAATACTTGACCATACCGTGTATGGTTAAGTAAAAATAGTTCTTATGAAAGTTGTACAGTTTTTTTTTTTTGTAAATTTAGGCTATGTAAATAAAAAATATAGGTTTACATGATAAATGTATTAATTTTTGAGAAAATAAAAAAAAAAAAAACGAAATAAAGGAAGGGGGTGTAAATTAGTAGTGTCGCGATGACTTCAAATAAATGAAAATGTGAAAGTCGTGTGGTGAACACACACCAGTTGATTTTATTTTAATTTCGATTATTTGCTCATATGAATTGGAGATTTCCGCTAATTCGTCATTGATCAAATCATCAGAACTTGATCAAATTAATATGGGACCAATCGGAAACTATACTGAACCCAATGCGAAAAAAATATACTTAAAATCAGTTCACAATTGGCGAAGAAATCAGGTAACATAGACATAAAAAATAAAAATAATTCGAATTGAGAACCTCCTCCTTTTTTGAAGTCGGTTAAAATTAAATTGACACGTTCTGATGTGGCCATCCACTTGACTTTATCATTCACCCAGGCTCCTCACTTATATTGAATATTTAATAAAATCATTTATACTCATGTAGGGAGGAGGAGGATAGTTTTTGCTTTTTTTATAGGGGTTAAAAAAAGCAAAAACCCTCTCCCCTACATGAGTATGAATGATTTTATTAAATCGTTGAGTTTGCGCAAATTGCCTAGATTTTTAATTTTTAACCCCCCTCCACCTCCCTTAATTTTAGGTCGATATGCACCAAAATCTAATCAGCTCTTAATCTAAATGTACCTAAACTACCTGTGAAATTTGGTTTTGATATTCACACTAGTTTTTGAGCTAGCTCGTCCAAAAAAATTTGGTAACGCACAGACTAACAGACATTTTGACAAAACAATTATTATCTCGAAAAATGTTTTTTTTCCATGTTCATTTATTTGAGCCTTTTTTTTAGAGCGAAATGTCATGATTTCGCCCAATTTTTTTTTAACCGACTTCAAAAAAGGAGGAGGTTTTCTATTCGACTGAATTTTTTTTTGTGTCTATGTTACCTCATATCTCCGCCAATTGTGAACTGATTTTGAAAAAAATTGTTTGCATCGCGTTCAGTCTAGCTTCCGATTGGTCTCGTTTTTATTTCATAGGTATTAGACCTTTTTTGTTAGGTTTGTTCAGGCCTAACTTCTTTGTTTATGAACCGATTTCGATGATTCTTTTTTTATTGGAAAGGGGTTATTTTAAGGATGGTGTAATATTAATTTGTTCAAGTTCTGATAATATGTTCACTATTAATAACATCACTAAAAATAGAAAAATAAAAATAATTTTTAAGAAAAAAATAAAACCGATTTCAAAAAAATTAAATGCAACAAATAAAATCCACTAAAAGGTATAAAATAATTATTATCTTATTTAGTTACAACTAAACGAAGAAATATTAACATGAAATTACTTTTTGAAGTCGGTGCCAAACAAACTATACCTATAAGCGAGCATACCCACCAAAGGTACTAAGTAAAATCCGTCGAGTGCGATTCATAAAAGGTATATGTTTGGCACCAACTTCATAAAGTAATTTCATGTTAATATTTCGTCGTTTAGTTGTAACTAAATAAGATAATAATTATTTTATACCTTTTAGTGTATTTTATTTGTTCCATTTAATTTTTTTGAAGTCGGTTTTATTAATCTAAATAGTTTCATCCGTTTTTGAGATATTTCGAAAAAAATAACTTTTTTTCATCCACAATTACAATACTTGACCATACTCTGTTTGGTAAAGTAAAAATAAACAAAAATATATATATTTTTATAATTCCTTGAAGGGCAAGTGGAAAAGGGGTTTGTTAAAAAAAATAAAAAAAAATAAAAAAATAACCATTCGCTTGGGAGCGAGAGAGAGAGCAGAAGCCAACAAGGCATGAGAGAAGAAGAAGGATCCCCAAGAAGGATAGCGAAAAGAAGTATATGCAATGTGCTGTGTTATATGCCATCCACCCACCCCGAATATTCGTATTGTGTTTTCTCAACAAACAGTGACTGCAGTGGATCCAAGGGGGCGGGGGGTGGGGCTTTAAAGAGAGAGAGAGAGAGGGCTTTTATTATACACATAACATAAGGAAGGGCGAGGGGTGAACCGGGAGTGGAATGAGGTGTACACCGTCTTTGAAATTACTTTGGAATTCATGAGATAATCTATTGTCATCTATTTGGAAATGAAAGTGGAAGTGGAAATAGTGTACACGATTTTAGGTCGCGATTCACCCCTCAAGGAAGGGCAAAAGAGAGATTATCTATATAATAAAAATGAATTTCTGTTTCTTTGTAAGTGCAGAATCTCTCAAATGCATGGACCGATTTGGCTATTTTTTTTTAAATGTCGTAATAGTCCAATTCAGGTTAATACGTAAAAAAAAAGTTTCCCGGAAAATTGGAAAATTCAGGAAAAACTAAAAAAATTCAGGTTAGCCAACATAGCTTGCCAAACAATAAAAGAACTAAACTAGAAAACTAAACATGTGTTGGCGACCCTGATTATAAGATTTTTGAGTGTCATTCATTCTTAATAGCATAGATAATAGAGTTCTAACCACATTATCGTTGAAGAAGAATTTATTAATTCAACAAAGATTTAAAAAAAAAACTATCTATTTTTTTAAAGTATTACATTTAAAAACAAAAATTAAAAAAATAAACTGCAACGGATCGTTGCTAAACTTTATCCAAATTCATTTGAAATATTAATATGTTTATTTCTTTATTATTAATCAGATATCACTTGCAATTTGCAGTTCATGTTGACTTTAATTCAAAAATAACGATCTATTCTTGTCAAATACTAGATGAATAACCATATTGCATTATATTTTTGATGTTTTGACTATTAATGGCAAGCTCTACTAAAAACGTGGAAGAATCGACTTAAAATCAATAAGACTAAATTCTTTTATGATAAACAACTTGAGAATAAGATAATTTTTTATAAATAGATTGTATATACTTTTGTGTCCAGCAAAATGAGTAATAATTGTAATTTTCAAGACTTATTATTTATAACGAGCTTTTCGTGCGTGCCTTCGGCACGCTCTCGAGCTCGGCCCTCCGGAGCTGGCGCCCTGGCGGGCAGCGTCTCGGTCCAAAAATCTTATTCCTCTTAAAAAACCACACTCCAAATGTATACCCGTAAACTACAGAAAATACATCGTCTCTTAAAAGTTTCGCCTCTTTAATTTTTGAGTGGCCTGGGGGGGGGGGAGGAACAATTATCAATATATTTAATGTTTCTTAATTTAAAATGAATTGGAGTCTTTCATTTCAAAATTCGAGTCCAAATAAGAATTATATTTCAAATTTGCCTCGTTAATTAATATATATTTAATGTTTCTTAATTTAAAATCTATTGGTGATTTTTCATTTTCATTCGAGTTCAAATGAATACAATATTATCTCGACACAAAGTCTAAATCAAATATATATTGTTTTAGTAACAAAAATCAAAGTATAAATATTAATGTTACATTGGTCTAATGGCTAGAGCTCATGCCCTTAGTTCAAGAGTTCGTCGGTTCGATTTCTAGCCAAGAGGGTAATTTTTTTAGAGAAATTTCTCTAAGCGTTGCTACAAATATATATAGTATAAGACGTATGTTTCGTCATTTTATTTTTGACCCTCTCAGCGACCTATTTCTCAACTCAATTGTCCAATATCATTATGAGAAACATTCTTTTTTCTTCTTTTCCAATTTTTTTAGATAGAATATTTCACATAATTATCGGAAATTGATTTGAGAATCAAGTTGCTGAGAAAGTCACAAATAAAATGACGAAACGTGTACGTCTTATTTAATATAAAACTAATTAAATTATGGATATGATTAACCAAACGATTAATCAGAAAAATTTACTCTCTTTTGATTAGAGTATATTTCATGTATCTGTGATTTCAATTTCGATATAAAGTTTTTAATTTGACCGGGCCATATTCGATCTTGTTTGAAATTGATCGCCGGGACATCTAGTGGCGGAAAAAGGAAGCTAAGCGTTGTTGCAAATTAATCTAGACAAATCTTATATAGTATTGTTTGAAATTGATCGCCGGGACATCTAGTGGCGGAAAAAGGAAGCTAAGCGTTGTTACAAATTAATCTAGACAAATCTTATATAGTATTGTTTGAAATTGATCGCCGGGACATCTAGTGGCGGAAAAAGGAAGCTAAGTGTTGTTGCAAATTAATCTAGACAAATCTTATATAGTATAATACCTACATATAATATAACTTTTTTTATTTTCCCCTAATGATAACAATTGGATTTTTAATACATTTTAAATATTTGTTTCATCTTATTTGTTATGAGTGTATATTACAGTTAAATATAGTAGAATCTCAAATTATATCTATTTAAGACTTTATAATAAAACAATTATATTTATTCTCTGTAACTAATAAAACATCAATAAGCCAGCCACGTGGGGGTCCAGGGGTGAAGCCCCTGACTAGTAAAAGGCCCGCCTTCGGTGGGCCTTGAAGCTAGTATTTGAATAAAACAGATACCTATGCGATTACCTTGGTCTTAGATCGAAATAGGCCTCATGAAAAAGAGAAAGATTCATGTGAATGAATCAGAAAATGATAATAAAATTCAATTCATAAATAGAGGAATTATCTCAAAATGTTAGCGGGTTTTAAATGAACGTTTTAAGATTGTTTTTTATATAAAAGTTTTTATTTATTATAATTTAGTATTATTTGCTGATAAGAATTGGAGATTTACGTTATTTTGTCATTGATCATATCATCAGAACTGGACCAAATTAATATGGGACCAATCGGAAACTATAATGAACCCAATGCAATAAAATTATGAAAATCGGTTCACAAATTGACGACTGAATCGAGTAAAATAGACACTCAAAAATCAGTCGAATTGAGAACTTCTTCCTTTTTTACTTTACCATACGGGGAGGGTATGGTCAAGTATTGTAATCGTGCATGAAAAAAGTGGTTTTTTCCTTCTTTATTTCAAAATATCTCAAAAACATCTAAAACTATTTTGATTAAAAAAATTGAGCGAAACCATGGCATTTCGCTCTACAAAAAAGCCCTCATCCAACAAATTATACTTTTTGAGATAATAATTGTTTTGTCAAAATGTCTGTTAGTCTGTGCGTTACCAAATTTTTGTGGACGAGCTAGCTCAAAAACTAGTTTGAATAACAGAACCAAATTTCATACGTAGTTTTGGTGCATTGAGATTAAGAGCTGATTAGATTTTGGTGCATATCGACCCAAAATTAAGGGGGGTGGAAGGGGGTTATTAATTAAAAATCTAGGCCGTTTGAGCAAACTCAACCAAATTTTCTATACATCACCAGTGGGGCCCCAGAAGTCTAAAAATGCAAAAAATAACCGCCCAAAATGGAGTGGGGGGTGCGGGGTACGATAAAAAAATTGAAAATCTTGGACATTTACCAAACTCAACCAAATTTTTTATACATAATCAGTGGACCCCCAGGAGTCTAAAAATTCAAAAACTAACCCCCACATGATTATAAATAATTTTATTAAATATTAAATATAAGTGAGGGGCCAGGTTGTATGGTAAAGTCAAGTGGATGGCCACATCAAAATGTGTCAGCTTATTTTTTTTATTGTTAAATGAGGAATTATATTTGTTGAATATTTTCCCAAAGTATGCCTTAAGTATGTGATATAACAAATCTTTTGACAATTGTGTTAATAATTGGTTAAGATAAATAAATTTATAATACAATTCATTTAATAAATAGAGAAATTCTCTCGAAACGTTAGCGGGTTTTAAATGAACGTTTTAATATTGTTTTTTTTTATAAAAGATTTTATCTATATACCTACATATAATCCTCAGTGTGTATGTGCGTGATCGACCTACGCATAAACCACTGAACGTATCGAAACCATATTCATACCATATGTTTGTTTAGTGCTCCGGATGGTTTATCTAAATTTTGGGCCAAATCGGTTCGATTTGATTTCACACGATTTTAAGTAATTAAAATAATTATTCTCAGGTAGAAGAATGCCAATCTTGGGGTTTTAAAAAAGGTTTCTCATTTATTTTGTACCCAGGCAGACAATGGGTTTGGGTTAATTCATTGTTATCAAAGGCCTTGCAGAGACTTATATATTCGAACGGAGGAATATATACGTGTTAAGATAATTGTCTAAATTTAAATAAAAATGTAATAAATGAAATTTTTATATAATAAATTTATTTAGTACCTAAATATCAATATTTTTTTAAATATGCTCAAAATAAATAATATCTACAATCTATAAAAAATGTTTTTTTTATTTTGCTTTCGCAATGAGTTAAATTATTTCTTTGAGCTGATTTTTAATTAATAAAATATACCTATTTAATTAAAATACAGTTTAACAAAATTATATTACAAACAAACTTTCGGCCGTCTCGAGACGCTGCCCGCCAGGGGCTAAGGTGCAGAGGGGCGTGTCGGAGGCACGCCTCACGCAGCTTGTTTATTATAATTTTGATTATTTGCTCATAAGAATTGTAGATTTCCGTTACTTAGTCACTGATCATATCATCAGAACTTGACCAAATTAATATGTGACCACCTCTAAGATACCTCCTTTCCAATAAAAAAAGAATCATCGAAATCGGTCCACATAGGAAAGAGAAATTGACAAACAAACATCATCAGAGCTTAACCAAATTAATATGGCACCACCCCTAAGATACCCCCTTTTCAATAAAAGAAGAATCATTGAAATCGGTCCACATAGGAAAGAGAAATTGACAAACAAACATCATCAGAGCTTAACCAAATTAATATGGCACCACCCCTAAGATACCCCCTTTTCAATAAAAGAAGAATCATCGAAATCGGTCCACATAGGAAAGAGAAATTGACAAACAAACATCATCAGAGCTTAACCAAATTAATATGTGCACTACCTCTAAGATACCTCTTTCCAATAAAAAAAGAATCATCGAAATCGGTCCACATAGGAAAGAGAAATTGACAAACAAACATCATCAGAGCTTAACCAAATTAATATGGCACCACCCTAAGATACCCCCTTTTCAATAAAAGAAGAATCATTGAAATCGGTCCACATAGGAAAGAGAAATTGACAAACAAACATCATCAAGAGCTTAACCAAATTAATATGGCACCACCCCTAAGATACCCACTTTTCAATAAAAGAAGAATCATTGAAATCGGTCCACATAGGAAAAGAGAAATTGACAAACAAACATCATCAGAGCTTAACCAAATTAATATGTGACCACCTCTAAGATACCTCCTTTCCAATAAAACAAGAATCATCGAAATCGGTCCACATAGGAAAGAGAAATTGACAAACAAACATCATCAGAGCTTAACCAAATTAATATGTGACCACCTCTAAGATACCTCCTTTCCAATAAAAAAAGAATCATCGAAATCGGTCCACATAGGAAAGAGAAATTGACAAACAAACATCATCAGAGCTTAACCAAATTAATATGGCACCACCCTAAGATACCCACTTTTCAATAAAAGAAGAATCATTGAAATCGGTCCACATAGGAAAGAGAAATTGACAAACAAACATCATCAGAGCTTAACCAAATTAATATGTGACCACCTCTAAGATACCTCCTTTCCAATAAAAAAAGAATCATCGAAATCGGTCCACATAGGAAAGAGAAATTGACAAACAAACATCATCAGAGCTTAACCAAATTAATATGGCACCACCCCTAAGATACCCCTTTTCAATAAAAGAAGAATCATTGAAATCGGTCCACATAGGAAAGAGAAATTGACAAACAAACATCATCAGAGCTTAACCAAATTAATATGGCACCACCCTAAGATACCCCTTTTCAATAAAAAAAGAATCATCGAAATCGGTCCACATAGGAAAGAGAAATTGACAAACAAACATCATCAGAGCTTAACCAAATTAATATGTGACCACCTCTAAGATACCTCCTTTCCAATAAAAAAAGAATCATCGAAATCGGTCCACATAGGAAAGAGAAATTGACAAACAAACATCATCAGAGCTTGACCAAATTAATATGGCACCACCCCTAAGATACCCCCTTTTCAATAAAAGAAGAATCATTGAAATCGGTCCACATAGGAAAGAGAAATTGACAAACAAACATCATCAGAGCTTAACCAAATTAATATGGCACCACCCCTAAGATACCCACTTTTCAATAAAAGAAGAATCATTGAAATCGGTCCACATAGGAAAGAGAAATTGACAAACAAACATCATCAGAGCTTGACCAAATTAATATGGCACCACCCCTAAGATACCCCCTTTTCAATAAAAGAAGAATCATTGAAATCGGTCCACATAGGAAAGAGAAATTGACAAACAAACATCATCAGAGCTTAACCAAATTAATATGGCACCACCCCTAAGATACCCACTTTTCAATAAAAGAAGAATCATTGAAATCGGTCCACATAGGAAAGAGAAATTGACAAACAAACATCATCAGAGCTTGACCAAATTAATATGTGACCACCTCTAAGATACCTCCTTTCCAATAAAAAAGAATCATCGAAATCGGTCCACATAGGAAAGAGAAATTGACAAACAAACATCATCAGAGCTTGACCAAATTAATATGTGACCACCTCTAAGATACCTCCTTTCCAATAAAAAAAGAATCATCGAAATCGGTCCACATAGGAAAGAGAAATTGACAAACAAACATCATCAGAGCTTGACCAAATTAATATGGCACCACCCCTAAGATACCCCCTTTTCAATAAAAGAAGAATCATTGAAATCGGTCCACATAGGAAAGAGAAATTGACAAACAAACATCATCAGAGCTTAACCAAATTAATATGTGACCGCCTCTAAGATACACTCCTTTCCAATAAAAAAGAATCATCGAAATCGGTCCACATAGGAAAGAGAAATTGACAAACAAACATCATCAGAGCTTGACCAAATTAATATGGCACCACCCCTAAGATACCCCCTTTTCAATAAAAGAAGAATCATTGAAATCGGTCCACATGGTAAAGAGAAAACAAACAGATATACCGTTGAATTGATAACCTCCTCCTTTTTTCAAAGTCGGTTAAAAATGAGCGAGAATCGTTGACACAAATTTCGGAACTGACTCTCCGCCCTCACCCCCCCCCCCCTGGGAAAATAAACGCCGTCTTCCTGTATTCTCTCTCCTTTATTGTTCAATATTTTAAGCCAATATTGTTTGAGCTCTTTATATTAAATGTTAAATTGAATTTTCAACAGTTTTTTTTTTTTTTTTTATTTTAATTGAAAATATCTCCTCTGTATTTATTTTGAGAGTTTAACTTACCTACATACACATGTATATCAAATATTTATACATAATCATAAATTTAACTTTTGAATTGGTTTGTTGATTTTCTTCTTCATTCTTAGTATTTGAAATGTAAAAAATTTGTTCATCTTGGTAAAGTAACATTTTTACTGTCACATTTCTATTCTATAGAATATAATGTGAGAGTATTGCGATGGCCAGTCTGGGTCCTGACTCTTTGAGAGCTTGTATCTCAGAGATGAAAAAAGTTAATTTCATTTTGTAACTTCTAGGTGGAAGGAATCGATCCCCTTAATAGTTGCGAACCGGATGTAGGACATAAAACCGGAAATTGTGGTCCCCAGAGTCCAAAAAGAGGTCCAAAATCCATTGGTCAGTGCGTAAGTATGCTGTTGCGATCGGAAATCCCACCACTTTTCCAACAAATTATGTTGCAACCCGGCGTTCGCCAGCAATTTTGATGCAAGCCGTGTGGTTTTGGCTGCTAACAAATTGTTTAATTTATTTATAGCGGGCCTATATGATAGTCCTAACGGATTATAATGGTTCGCTAATGGTAACGTGAAGCCTTCGAATTCGTGGAATTCGCTGTCTCGCTCGCCGTTGCCGAAGTATTTGTGTCTCTCTGGATGAAAGTTCTCTATCTCTAGGCAAAGGTTGAAAAAGAATGCATTTCCTTTTTTACTTCATCCAATGCGAAGCATGGGTAAAGTATTGTAATCGCTCGCGCGCCAAGCGGGACTTCAAAGGGTCCTCAGGTAAAGACTACGGAACCCATGAACTCAATTAAGGTCACAAATTGTAGTATTCAATTAGGTTGAATTTTAGCACGTGACGATTTTGCCAAAAATTACCTGGGGTCTCGTCGAGAGGCCAAAAAGTACAATTTTTTTGGAAGTGCGTGGGGATGGATGGATGGATGGATGTTATCGTTTTTTTCGTCCACGATTTTTTCCACACCTTTGTCACCGATTAAAATGAAATTTAAAACCTACCATTCTTTTAACAAAATGAAGCCCTGATTAGTTTTTGGTACATATCGGCCCACAAACATTAGTACTTTATTTGGGTACTTTTTTAGTTTTTTTTAAATATCTTGAAAATAAATTAACGAATTTTGATGAAATTTAATATCCTAATTAAGTACCTTGGGGACAACAAAAAAGGTTAAATAAAGTTTTTAGTAAAAGTATATTTTAAAGTACTTTACTCTAGAGTAAAATAGTACTTTTTTTAAATTCCTTATTTTACCAAAAATTTAAAAAAAACTTTAAAATTTATTCATTTGATCGGTAATATAGCTCATTTAAACTTGCTT
Source organism: Forficula auricularia (assembly GCA_024734495.1). Taxonomy (NCBI): domain Eukaryota; kingdom Metazoa; phylum Arthropoda; class Insecta; order Dermaptera; family Forficulidae; genus Forficula; species Forficula auricularia. The sequence continues at coordinate 6,892,530 of JALMQS010000128.1, forward strand.
AAGTAAGAATGGTTAGGCTTCTCGCTGTGAAATGATAAACATTTGGGAGGAAATTTTATAAGTAACCTATAGCAACTTTAAAATCAAAAATAGTGATTGATTCTGATTTAGTACTTGAGGAATAACCATTCTATATTGAATTATTGACGTTTCGGTTTTTAATGGTAACCATTGCTGAAGACATAGAAGAATCGACTTAAAATCAAAAATAGCGATTGATTCTCATCTAGTATTTGAGGAATAACAATTCTACATTAGATTTTTGACGCTTCGATTATTATTGGTAACCATTGCTGAAGACATGGAGGAATCGGCTGGTAACGAGGTGGCGAGGTAACTGACTGCAACTGTTCAACTGTCTGGTCTCTACTCACTGACTGCCTCTCTACTGTACTGTCTTCAAATGTGTGGAAATTTTCCAAAAGACCTCTTATTGGCTAATTCTTAATTAGAAGGCGTGGAAAAATATTTGAGCCCGCTTCACTTCTAAAATTATTCTCACGGTTTTTCCTGACAAAATTCAGAAGAAATCCAATAAATTCACTTGACATATTTCTTGACATCTTATTCTTTGATTTATGAAAGATTTCCTCTTGGCATATAATCTCAGAGTCTTTTATTAAGGGTAAAAAGCGGAAAGTGTTTTATTAAGGGTTGCATCGCTTACTTGAAAAGAGTGGTAGGGATATGGGGAAGGTGTTAACAGCAATTGGGGGTGCGAGTTGGGGCTGATGTCAATTGTCCCTCCATACATCTGACTTACACATGAGCGTAATTAAAAAAATTTCTTTTTCAAGATTTCAATCAAAATTTATATGAGAATTTCCGGACCGTGACAATGGTCTCACCCCTGCGTTTCGCAACCATAAGTCTCAGAGATACGAAATTCGAAACTTAAGCTTGATATAGGCTAGAAAGAGTACAGAAAGCTTGTCAACGTCCATACCATGATGAAAGCACCGGTTCTCGTCCGATCACCGAAGTTAAGCATCATTAGTAAATAAATAATTTAATAAAATTTTATAAATATTAAAACGTATTTTAACCCTTTTTTTTAATTCTATCTAGATTCTAAACCACAGTTATGTAACTTGACATCGATGGAAAATTGTTGTCTCTCTGATCAATATATAATATAATTTTAAACAAGAACTTGTTGATTTTTCTAATAACAGTAATTTTGCTTAGATTTAGTACAGAAATTTTCACATCATATGTATTTGACACACTCGTTTGCGGCACGACTTTAGCGGTTATGACACTTGCAAAATTAGTTGTTTTTTCAACTACACCATAGACATGATTAGAGTTGAATAACTTTTTCCCTTTTTCATCATTTTGGCCATGTATAATATTATTGACAAACGGTTGAAATCCATATTTTATTATTTTTTCCATAATTTATAAATATTTCATGTTGTGTTTAATGAATGTTTTGATTCCACTATCTTCGGCAAAGGAACACTAGAGAGCGCTTACTTCGACAATAGTACTGCCTCTATATTTCACGCACGATCCCTTATAGGGCAAAAAGGTTAGACACCCCTGATCTAGAGGCTAAAAGAAGTACCTCAAGATTTTGGCCAAAATCAAAGATCCGGAATTACAAGTTTACTAGAAGATTTTTGGTATTTTACAATTTCTTCTTTTTTCCGGGTTTCTCAAAACGGCTTGGGAAACCAGAATTGAGTAATGAAGATTATTTCAAATGTGAAAGTCGTGTGTCAACCACGCCAGTTAATTTTAATAATTCTTTGAAAAACAATGACAAATGAATACAATACACTGAAATAAGCTGACGTGTTCTGATGTAGCCATCCACTTGACTTTAACATAAAACCTGGCCCCTCACTTTCATTAATATTTAATAAAATTATTTATAATCATGTAGGGGAGTGGGGTTAGTTTTTGTATTTTTAGACTCCTAGGGGCACACTGATTATGTATACAAAATTTGGTTGAGTTTGATAAATGGCCAAGATTTTCATTTTTTGACCCTCCAGTTTGCTTATAGTTTGCTTAAAGGGCCTAGATTTTTTAATTTTTAACCCCCCTCCACCCCCTTAATTTTGGGTCGATATGCACCAAAATCTAATCTCAATGGACCAAAACTCCCTGTGAAATTTGGTTTCGATATTCACACTAGTTTTTGAGCTAGCTCGTCCACAAAAATTTGGTAACGCACAGAATAACTAACAACCAGACAACCAGACTAACAGACATTTTGACAAAACAATTATTATCTCGAAAAATATAATTTTTTTGATGTTCAATTATTAGGGCTTTTTTGTAGACCGAAATGCCATGGTTTTGATCAATATTTTTAATTAAAATAGTTTCAGTCATTTTTGAGATATTTCGAAAAAAAGAACGGAAAAAACCACTTTTTTCATGCACGATTACAATTCTTCTACTTTGTATGGTAAAGTAAATAAATAAATAAATAAATAAATCTTTATTTCTCGACCTGCTTAGAGGCACAAGTCCTCGGTGGCTAGGTCCTCCAAACATCAATACAATCTAGCTACAATACATTAATAAACATCAATACAAATTAATTACAACAATTAAACAAATAAACAAGTAAAAAAAAAAAAAGAAGAAAAAAAATAGAAATGTATGCTCATTAACAAATAACATGACCATAGATTTCCATCAAAAGACAAAAAGTAATTTAAAAATTCCGCGCAAAAACCCGATACCAGGAGCAAGCGACGCATTAGCCATCCCGGCATTTGCCATAAGCTGTTAAGGAAACCTGGTCAAAACCTTAACAAGGATGGTATGACCTCTCTCTACCTCACCTAATCTCTGCTTGTGAGAACTAAATAAAATTTTGCACAACTCTAGGACATTAGGACTTGACAAAATTTATAATTGATTTAATCATAGGGGGCAGAGGACTATAATCCCAAGTAGTAACAGACAGACTGTTCCACAAATCAATGCCAGATCCTACAAATGAATGTAAACCGATATTTTTCAAGAATCTTGGCTTACGAATCTTTTTTCTATGATCAGCTCTACCTAAATAACTTGGTTCCTGAAATCTATTCGTTATTTCCTCCCAACTCCTAAAACCCTTATAGGCTTTGAAAATCACTTTCAATTTAGCCCATTCCCTTCTCTCCAATAAACTAGACCATCCTAATTCATTAATCATTGAAGTGACACTACTAAACCTATCAAATTTACCAAAAACAAATCTAGCCGCCCTCCTTTGTACCATATCAATTTTTCTCTCTAATCGTTGTGGATGTTTGTCCCAAACCACAGAACAATACTCTAAATTAGGTCTTACATAAGTTAAATAAACTTTTGACTTGACTTCTCTAGATGTACCCTTCAAAATTCTACCAAACATCCCCAATTTCCTATAAGCCTTATTGACTATATAACTAATATGCATGTCCCACTTTAAATTTGCCTGAATATGTATGCCTAAATATTTATAAAATTTAGATTCATTGATAATATTTCCACCAATGTAATAATTTTGAGGACTAACCAGATTTCTAGTACTAAATCTAACCAAATTTGACTTGGAATGGTTTAGTTCCATTGAATTGGATCTACACCAAAAAAAATTAAAAAAAATTTCTTCATAAATATATTGACAGAGTTGAGCATTTTTAATGAGCTCTTATTTATTCTAAAGATACTTTATTAATAATCAAGGTATATCAAAATCATTCCAAATATGACCAAATTTTTAGGTATTTAATCCAAATTATATTATATACTACTTGAGGGATCTATTTTATTCTATTAGATTTCTCTTAATATTAAATGAATGTCTCATTTACCATACTTCTAGTAAAACATCTTATTATATCTAAACGAATGTTTTTTTATCATAAAACGAGTTAGATTTTTTCAAATAGTGATATCTTAATAATTAAGATATTTTTAAAAAAATTAACAAAAATCTTGTTTACATTATTAAATGTTTTTTTTTATTTTATTTTAAAACCAACTATAAGATTATAAAAAATATTAATATATATTAAAATTAGATTACCTCCTTATAAATAAATTAAATATTTATATAATTCATTCTACATCAAATGAATATAAGCTTGAATATTTTTTATTATAAGTAAAAAATATTTATTTATTTATTTAACGGGCAGTCACACCCTTTTTTACAAATCAAAAGTACATGTATATAAACAGTAAAGTATGAAAAAATAACATAAAAATAAAGTTTTTAAGGAATTTGGTGTTGGTACTTGGTGAAACATTTTTTAAAATTATTGGATAAAAATAAAGTATAAATGACAAAGAGAATAGGAAAAGATAGATGATAACATAAACATATTATAATTATATAGGTAAATATAAGCAGCAGATATTCAATCTTATATAATTTCTTTTTGTAATTACGTATTAGTCCATTTTAAATACCCATCTATTAAATTTAAATTTCTAGTATTTTACTCAAATAACAATATTTTCATAATTTACTTATTGGTACTTGGTTCAAATAGCGGCATCTTAACTATTAATATATATTATAGAGTTGCTCCAAAAATATGAGAATACTTAAAATACGTATATCATTTATTCATATTGAACAGAGATCGATTTCGGCATAATTAATTTCCACATCTAAACATATCAAATATAATTTCTTAACTATAAATATATTATATCGTTTTTTCAGTGTAGTAAAGGGATAAGTGAAAGTCATGTAGTGAGTATACTAAACACGTAGGTATATTTTTCATTAAAATTGTATTATTTATTTAAATATTTAGCCAAGTCGATATTCCACTTATTGGTGCTTGGTTCAAATAGCGGCATCTTAACTATTAATATATCTATAGAGTTGCTCCAAAACTATCAGAATACTTAAAATACGTATATTATTTATTCATACTTTCGCATACTTTGCACGCAGCACACGTTTTGCCGACTCCCAACACTCTTTTGCGGTCAAATTGGAAAAGTGCCGGACCACTTCATTCGCGAATACATATATCCCCATGACTTCAAGGAACTGGAACTCACTCCCAGCCTCTATCTTTCCCAGCACCTATGATCTTCAAACCTTCAAAACCAGGGTGCATAGACACCTACGTCTACACCCTCTCACTTAATCAACTTTCCCTTCTCTTCGGTAATGCAAGGGTCTTTCGAGATCCATAGGGGCTACACCTTTACTGGTGAACCCCTTCTTGCATTCGATTGCATTAAAAAAAAAAAAAAAAAAAATATTGAACAAAGATCGATTTCGCCATAATTAATTTCCACATCTAATCATATCAAATATAATTTCTTAACTATAAATATATCAAATGAATTTAACTTTAAAGGACATCATAGATATTAGTTGAAATATTTTTACATTGCATATCCGAGGTTCGTCCCCTTAGGAATCGAACCCAAGCGCTAACTAAGCTTGCCGGGCAAGTAGCCAAACCCTTAAGACAAATCTCTCTCTGACATGCAACATATATAAGTATTATAGCTAGATTTTTCACTCCCTTCAACTCAAAGGGAATAGTGAAAATTCCTGCTAAACTGAAAAAAGTTTTCAGTGACGGACCCATGGATTTTATAGTGAAAACAAAGATTTAAGTATCTTTTAGGGTGTCTTTTTTTGAAAAAAAGATGGAAATTATTTCAAAAAAAGACACCCAAAAAGATACTAAACCTCTTGTTTTCACTATAAATATATCGTTTTTTCAGTATAGTAAAGCGATAAGTGAAAGTCTTGTAGTGAGTATACCAAACACGCAAGTATATTTTTCATTAAAATTGTATTATTTATTTAAATATTTAGCCAAGTCAAGTCGATATTCGACATAAAAAACGAAATTCAGGCATGAGCAAATAAGAAAGTCAAATATGTATACCTAATATCATTATTCATTCTTTTATAAATTTTTTTTGAGCCCGCAGGATAAATAACCAGTCTCAAATAAATATGTATTTCTATATTTCTTTTACTTTTTTTTTGTAGATATTATTATTTTTTATGAAATATATACGAGAGACTTTTCGAAAACAATAATACATTCTTAAAATAACACAAATTTATGATAAATATAATATATGGTATATGATGAAGTTAGGTTATTTCGAAAATTAACATATTCAATTGCAAGAGAGAAACTTGCCTAAACAAACAAACCTTTAGAAAAGGATAAAAGCCCTTCGAGAGTTGATCTTACAGAAGTAAACTGCAAATGCAAATATTAGGGACAGAACGACTTGAGAGATCTCACGAAGAGAGAGAGGGGGTGCGGGGAGGGGTGCAGGTGTCCTAGAAACTGAAGCTTCAACCCCGGCTCCGTAAACTTGTTACTTAACTTCTCTGATGTCATCATCGTTAAACTATTATTATTAAAATTATATAAATTAAATTCCCAATACAGGGTGTTTATAAAAGTAATCAGTTTGAATACGAGGATGGTTTGATAGGTTTCCGGCCTGACCCAGAGATTGCGTCACTAGTTCTAATTTTTGAGTCGTATTCTATAGTGAAAAAACGATATATTTATAGTTAAGAAATTATATTTGATATGAATAGATGGTGAAGTTAATTATGTCGAAATCGACGATCTCTGTTCAATATGAATAGATGATATACATATTTTAAATACTCTCATACTTTTTAGAGCAACTCTAATTAATAGTTAAGATGCCGTTATTTGATCCAAGTACCAATAAGTTAATTATGAAGATAGTGTTATTTGAGTAAAATAGTGGTTAAATTTAATAGTTGGGTATTTAAATGGAATAATACGTAATTACAACAAGAAATGATATAAACTTGAATATTTTTTATTTATAATAAATATGTGTATTTCTGACTAGAAAATGAGTATTCATTTGATGTAGAATCTACAGATATTCAATCAAATGCATTAAATAATTATTTATTTTAATTATTCATTTGGTTGAATTAATTAGATAAAAATTTCAATTATTATATTTGATTTAAGGTACACGGTATTCTAATTATAATATATATTAATATTTCTTATAATCTTTTTTTTTGGCTTTTCGGCCTTTCTAGCTATAAGCCAATTTACGACACCTCGCCCCCACCACTCGGCCCCACCCCAACCCAACAGCGCCTCCCACCCCCGGATCCCCCAAAACTTAACCCCACCTCCTGCACCTCCCACATCCACCCCACCCCGCACCCAGTATTTGCATTTCTAACTTTCTAATGGTCCACATTAGTATATACCACACACCACTACACCCCCACTCCGCCCCAACCGCGCCTCCCACCCCCGGATCCCCCACAACTGCACCCCAACTCTTGCACCTCCCACATCAACCCCACCCCGCACCCAGTTTTTGAATTTCAAGCATTCTAATGGTCCACATATATATTATGTGTATATTTGTTTACTCGTACACCAATTTGCCGCCCACATTCGTTCATATTGATAAACATTATAAAAAAATAATTAGGAAAATAATAATAAAAAAATAATAATCGTATAGGATCTGAAATAAAAACATAAAATTAAATAAGATTTGTTTTCAAGTTATATAAAAAAAGCCACTTCAACCACTTTATTTGTAAACACACCTGTAATGTTATGATTTAGACACCTGTTAATTAAAAACAAACAAAAAATTCCTAATTTTAATATAATATATATTAATATTTGCTATAACCTATTAGTGGGTTTTAAATTAAAAAACCAATTAAAAATAAAAGATAATTGAAAAAAATGTAAAGAAACTTTTTTATTGAGATTTTCATCTATCAATAATTACTTTAATTAAGAAAAGATCAATTAAGATGAAATTTGTCGAGGTCCAGACCTAACCAGATCGTTTTCTCATCCTCAAAACTAAATAAAATTTGTTTCATCAAAATCGGTAGAGCCGTTTTCAAATATAGAACTAAGATACAAATATATATAAACAAACGATTTTTGCTCGTTTAATAAGAGTAGATACTACATAATATATTTTTAAATTTATTATTATTTTTCATAGTTGAATTTCTTGCATTATTATTATTATTATTTTTTAGCCCTAATATTATTATGAGTCTAATTAATATTCATGGTCTGTGTGAATTTCGCTACATAATGAATAATTAGTGCAACTCTTGAGGGAAAATACGAAAGCTTACGCTTGTCTCTCTGTTGAGCTTTATTAGCTTCACAACTTGCTCGTATATTACCTCGGAGTTAATACGATTCATAAATAATTACTTACACTTCTGTTCCTATGCTAATATATATTAAAATTAGCATGCACCTCGGAGAGAGAGATCTGCGACCCTTAAAAGAAAAATCCCCCCCCTCTCATCTTTTCTTGTACAAAAAAGAGAGAGAGAGAGAGAGAAAAAATGAAATAAGATGAACACCCTGGCGAATATGTAAGGGCGGAAAAAAAGAGGAATTCTAATAATAATAAAAAAAAAACTATATGCGGAAAAGGAAATGTCAGCGATATGCAAATACCTTCTTAATACTTCCGAAATACTTTCTTATAAATTAATATAAAATCCCTTAAAAGGACTTGGGTAATTTCATTACAACAGATCATCATAAATTCATAATACAATGGAAAAACAATTTCTTTATAATAAATATATTGATAGAGTTGAGCATTTTTTATGAATTGTTATTTAATTAAAAAAATTATTATACGGTATTTATTTATAAAGCTATACACGAGGAATGAACCGCGTTGTGGAATTAGGTGTACACCGTCTTTGGAATTATTTGGAATTACTTTGGAATTCATTAGGTATTTTAAACACACAAGTATCGAAAATACTTATATAATGCCACAAAAGTATCGAAAACACTAATTTTGAATACAAAAGTATCGAAAATACGTATTTTAAATACAAAAGTATTGAAAATAGGTATTTTAAACACACAAGATATCGAAAATACGTATTTAAAACACAAAAGTATCGAAAACACTCATTTTAAATACAAAAGTATCGGAAATACGTATTTTAAATACAAAAGTATTGAAAATAGGTATTTTAAACACACAAGTATCGAAAATACGTATTTAAAACACACAAGTATCGAAAACACTAATTTTGAATACAAAAGTATCGAAAATACGTATTTTAAATACAAAAAGTATTGAAAATAGGTATTTTAAACACACAAGTATCGAAAATACGTATTTAAAACACAAAAGTATCGAAAACACTCATTTTAAATACAAAAGTATCGGAAATACGTATTTTAAATGCAAAAGTATTGAAAATAGGTATTTTAAACACACAAGTATCGAAAATACGTATTTAAAACACACAAGTATCTAAAACACCCATTTTAAATACAAAAGTATCACTGGAACTGGAAGTAGGTGTACACTTTTTTAGGTCGTGGTTCACCCTTCGCCTATACATATATACATATAATCTCTGGGCCACTACAAGGCTTGAAATGCAAAAATTGGGTGAGGGGGTGGGGGCGAATGTGGAGGTGACGGTGCGGGTGCAGTGGTGGAGGGGTACGGGGGGAGAGAAGTGGTTTCCGGGAGGGGGCGAGATTTGGGGGTGGATGGGGAGGGGGAGGGGGGTTCAGGGATTAATATATAGCATTTAACTGAAGCAAAAAGTTACCGAGCATCGCTCGGTGGCTAGGTACTTAATAATTAATAGAGTAAAGGAAGTGTACTATTAACTAATATCATGTTTCACCTAAAACCTATGTAACACTTTCCCTAAGTAAAAAAAAATATATTAATAATTAAGATATTTAAAAAAAAGAAACAAAACTTTTGCTTATATTATTAATTGTTTTTTTTTTAATTTTAAAACCCACTATAAGATTATAAGAAATATAAATATATATTAAAATTAGTATACCTTATAAAATTCAAAATTTCAACTTAAATTAAATTGGATTCATAATTAAAATCAAATATAATAATTCAAATTTTTATCTAATAAATTCAATCAAATAAATAATTAAAATAAATATTTATAAAATTCATTTAATTGAATATCTGTAGATTCTACATCAAATGAATATACTCATCTTCTAGTCAGAAATACATGCCTATATTTATTATAAGTAAAACATAATCAAGTTTATATAATTTCTTCCCCTAATTACTCGTACACATTTTCCATTAAAATACCCAACTATTAAATTTAACTATTCCACTATTTCACTCAAATAACAATATTTTCATAATTTACTTATTGGTGGTTGGTTCAAATAGCGACATCTTAACTATTAATATTTCTAGAGTTGCTCCAAAAATATGAGAATACTTAAAATATGTATATCATTTATTCATATTGTACAGAGTTCGATTCCACCATAATTAACTTCACCATTTATTCATATTAAATAAAATTTCTTAACTATAAATATATCGTTTTTTCAGTGTATTAATTGACTGTGTTTATACTTTTACGTTAATATATATATATTATACTTACAACAATTGCTCATTTAATAATATAAGATATTGGAACAATTTTCAACCCCTATCCAGAAATTTTAATGATACACTCGGTGTGCTTATACCCCCCCATCCACCACCCCTGAATAAACAGTTTGACGTTTTCTTGGTGATTAGAGAAGGCAAAGTAAATTGAAATGATTTCTGTGGAGTTGCTTCGATCTCCTTTTATGCCCTGGGATGGTGGGATACAACAATATATTTTCATAATTTACTGTTTTGCTTGGTTCAAATAGCGGCATCTTAACTATTAACATATATTCTAGAGTTGACTTCCAAAAATATGAGAATAATTAAAATATGTAGGTATAATCATTTATTCATATTGTACAGTGTTCGATTTCGCCATAATTAACTTCGACCATTTATTCATATCAAATAAAATTTCTTAACTATAAATATATCGTTTTTTCAGTGTATTGTTTAACTCGTGTTTATACTTTTACGTTAACATATATATTATACTTACAATAATTGTTCATTTAATAAAATAAGATATTGGAACAATTTTCAACCCCTATCCAGAAATTTTAATGATACACTCGGTGTCTTATCACCCCCCCCCCATCCCTCACCTCTGAATAAACAGTTTGACGTTTTCTTGGTGATAAGAGAATGCAAAGTAAATTGAAAAGATATCTGGAGTTGCTTCGATCTCCTTTTATGCCCTGGCCTGGTGTGATACAACAATATATTTTCATAATTTACTTATTTTGCTAAGTAAGTGCAAATAGCGGCATCTTAACTATTAATGTACCTAGAGTTGCTTCAAAAATATGAGAATAATTAAAATATGTTTATCATTTATTCATATTGTACAGTGTTCGATTTCGCTATAATTAACTTCATCATTTATTCATATCAAATAAAATTTATTAACTATAAATATATCGTTTTTTCAGTGTATTGATTGACTGTGTTTATACTTTTACGTTAACATATAATATATTATACTTATAACAATTGCTCATTTAATAATATAAGATATTGGAACAATTTTCAACCCCTAACCAGAAATTTTAATGATACACTCAGTGTGTCCCCGCCACCCCCACCCCTAAATAAACAGTTTGACGTTTTCTTGGTGATAAGAGAAGGCAAAGTAAATTGAAAAGATTTCTGTGGAGTTGCTTCGATCTCCCTTTAGCCCTTGGGATGGGATACCCCCCCCCACACACCCCGCATCTTTTTGCCACTCGGTCTCGGCTTACCCTACATCTATTTAGTTTTCTCGGTGGGTCGGTGGCCTCTACTCTACTTCTACTCACTCTGTGCAAATATTAACGAGTCTGCCCGCGAGTTTGCACAACGAAGATGGATGGCCTGGCCCTCTCTCTGATAAGGCCGAGAGACAGGCAGCCGGCATTCACTATCAACCGACAAGGGAGAGACGTCTTCATGGAGGGCCTCGTTGGATGGCTGGCACGCAAGAGTAGATTCTTTCTTCTTGCCAGGACAGAAACATTAAGGAACTCTCGGCGATTCCGAGACTAGTTAACGATAATTTATGACGAAAATGTTGCCTTCACCACAGATTAAACTCACCCATCATTCTCCTCTTAAGACATACATATAATTGATTTAAAGAGATGCCAATATTTGGTACCTACACTGAAAAAACGATATATTTATAGTTAAGAAATTATATTTGATATGAATAGATGGTGAAGTTAATTATGGCGAAATCGATGGATAAATGATATACGTATTTTAAGTATTCTCATATTTTTCGGAGCAATTCTAGATATATTGATAGTTAAGATGCCGCTATTTGAACCAAGCACCAATAATTAAATTATGGAAATAATGTTATTTGAGTAAAATAGTGGAATAAATTAAAATTAAATTTATTAGTTCGATATTTAAATGGAATAATACGTAATTAGGACAAAAAATGATATAAACTTGAATATTTTTAATTTACAATAAATATAGTCAGCGTATTTCTGACTAAAAGATGAGTATATTTATTTGATGTCGCTAGAGCGCGCCACATATTCAATCACTTCCTAAACACACAAGTTGTATTTTAACAGAAAAACAAAACAATATAAAATATCGGATATTTGCAATAGGCATCCTGCACACATACATACCATATAAAGATGATTATAAATAATACTACCAAGGGATAATAAACAAGAAATAAACAGATCAATTTCAGAAGTGATAAATATGTTCATTTTGATTAAATATAAGTCATGACAATTCAATAGCAACTAGATTCAAGTGCACACACTTGAAGATTGAGGTGATACCTACACAACGGGGGTCTCTTACTGGTACGGTAGCCCGAAGTGTATCAAATAGTATCATCTCTTTTCACTACAAGTTCACCTGCGTCCACTCGCTCTTGTGTCGTGTACCAATTTTATATGTGCATTTTTATTTAACCCTAACCGCCTACCTCTTGCAAGCCGGCCTTCTCTCCAACGCAATATATTATATGTGCGACTCCTCGCAATAAATATATATTAAGATATCAATATTTGAAAAATTCAAATGTTTTATGATAACAAGACATTCGTTTAGATATAATAAGAGGTTTTACTAGAATCCAAACTCAAGACAATTCATTTAATATTAAGAGATATATCTAATAGAATAAAATAGATATCATCAAGTATAAAATATTTGGATTAAATACATAAAAATTTGTTCATATTTGGAATGATTTCGATATATCTTGAATATTAATAAATATCTTGGAATAAATAAGAGCCTGCTGAAAATGCCTTTTTCCACCCATCAATATATTTACTATAAAGAAATTGTTTTTTTTTCAGTGTATGTTTCATTAATTTCAAAATCTATACTCATAATCACGGATTTGCTTGACAATACTGGCCTTGAGTTTTACTTCCACATTTATATTCTATTGAA
>JALMQS010000128.1:6905937-6969767 GCA_024734495.1 Forficula auricularia
GATTGCGGGCTTCACCATTGACTTTTTGTTACTGAAGGAGAAATAAATCTGAAAACATCAGTTCTTCAATAAATATAATACGTGACATGAACAACGGTCTTGTTTGCATTAAATGAACTCTTTTCGTCGTATTAGTGGTGGCTTGGTATTTCTCCCGTAGTCTCTTCGAACAAAAATATTAATAATTACTAATGGGTCCAAAATTAAATCTTATTATATTAAAAGAGAAATTCTTGAATATATATTTAGAATCGGTTTCTCGAAAACGGCTCTAACGATTTCGATGAAATTCACGGGTTAGGGGGATTTTTTGTTCACAATTCGATCTGTTACGGTCTCATCTTCGGCTAAGTTGTTTTTGATTGGTTTTTTGTTAAATAATTATTCACATGTGGTTGTTTGAATAAAAATTTATAATTACATTTATTTCAATTTTCTTTTAATAAAATTAATTAGATTTTTATTTTGAATTACACTAAAATATCATTAGAAATATTATTATATATTAGAATTTGACAATTTAATTAATTAAAGGTATTTTTCTATAAAATAATTTATTAGAATATCAATTTTATTCTCTTAAAAAATCCAACAATTCGAAGGATCGTACCTCCTTCATCAGGATTTAAAAGGGTCACCGTAAGTACCTCGGTGTATATTAATATTTTTTTAGATAGGGTACTATTAATGTTTTAAATTAGAAATTTGGTGTTTGATGAGGCTCTTGAAAACCTTGGAAACAGGTGGAATGTCTTAGTTAGGAAAAAGAAATACAAGATTTCCTTATAGTCTAACCATTTATTCTCCAGAAAAACTTTTGAGACGTTTCAGCGGATATTTTCACGCCATCCTCAGTCCTGGCTTTTTACAACATAGGACATTTTTCTATGCATAAATTCATTCCTTTTCCACATTTAAAATTATTATCAACCTCATATTGATAATAATTTTAACTTAAGAAAACTCACCAGCTTTGGTTAAAATACATATTATAATGTGTTAACTGTGGAAAAGGGATGAATTTCTGCATAGAAAAATGTACTATATTGTGAAAAGCCAGGACTGAGGATGGCGTGAGAATATCCGATGAAACGTCTCAAAAGTTTTTCTGGAGAATAAATGGTTAGACTATAAGGAAATCTTGTATTTCTTTTTCCTAACGAAGATATTCCACCTGTTTCCAAGGTTTTCAAGATCCTCATCAAACACCAAATTTCTAAAATTATTTTTAATTGCAATTACACTCAAAACTTTGTGGCCAGTGATACGTCTTGATGATGGCCATAGCGGGTGTAAACGTTGGCAAAAATATAAATTAAATAAATATAAATTAAAATGCTCTACGCGTTCCAAACCCTATCTCACTGCTAGAGAATTCCAGGGAACTCGAACGCTCATACAGAACAGAAAACTCTACCTACATCTCCCGACAGCGTCTCCGGGTCTTTTTGGGTTACCCCGACGATTCAATTTTATTTTATTTTAGCTGCGATTAAAAATCGACCTTTTTACCTGAATTTAAAATTAAAAATAATATTAATATATCGATTTTAACTGAATCAAATAAGCTGACGTGTTCTGATATGGCCATCCACCACCATACAACCTGGCTCCCATAAAATTATTTATAATCATGTAGGGTGGGGGGGGGGTTAGTTTTTGCATTTTTAGACTACTGGGACCCACTGATTATGTATACAAAATTTGGATGCTGTTTGGTAAATGGCAAAAATTTTCATTTTTGACCCCCCCCCCCCTCCCATTTTGTGCGGTTAGTTTTTGCATTTTCAGACTTCTGGGGTCCCAATGATTATGTATAGAAAATTTGGTTGAATTTGCTCAAATGGCTAAGATTTTCATTTTTTGACCCACCGCCCCCCCCCCCCATTTCTGGCGGTTAGTTTTTGCATTTTTAGACTTCTGGGGAGCCACTGATTATGTATACAAAATTTGGTTGAGCTTGGTAAATGGCCAAGATTTTCATTTTTTGACCCCCCCCCCCCTCGAGCCAAATTTGGTAACGCACAGACTAACTAACTAACTAACTAACTAATAGACATTTTGACAAAACAATTATTATCTCGAAAAATATAATTTTTTTAATCGAAATAGTTTCAGCCGTTTTTGAAATATTTCGAAAAAAAGCACTTTTTTCATGCACGATTACAATACTTGACCATACCCTGTATGGTAAAGTAAAAATTACCGAGCAATCCAGGAACTATTAAATATAAGAGAGGGACCAGGTGTATGGTAAGTAAAATCATGGCTGGCTACATCAGCTTATTTTTTGGTCGGTTTGATTACGGAGGATTAATTGTATATTCAGAAGCCCACTTCAGATGAATAAACCCTTTACATTCTCTCTCCTATTTGTCTATGAATATAAGTTTTGTCTTTATCTTGGCTCAAATCTTTCTAGAGTGCAGTCTTTCCTTTCTAAATAATATTTTTATAAAGTAAGTGCACTTGGCTATTCAATAGTGCTTTCAAATCAATACTTCTTCTTGTTTTTCTGATTAAGCCGAAGAGCTTTTCAAACAAATCAAACAAATCAATTTAATTTATTTAAAATGCTAATTCTGATTCTTTTATTTATTTTTGAAACTCCGCTTTAATAGAGGTAATTTTATAAATGGATGCCGGAACAAATGCAATAAAAATCATTGACCCCAGTCTAAGTTTATTACGTTTTTTCATTAATGAATGGGGTATACAATAGTGTCACACCTTTAGTACAGGGCTGTCCAACCCGCTGCCCGCATGCGGCCCAGCACTGTGATGAATAGGACCCGACATGAAATTATAAAGATGTATTTTAATGTACTCACTGGGGTCGGTTGCGCAATCGGTTAAATCACCAACTTTTCTAATCCGATTAGGAGAACATCAACCTAGACTTCATCAATTCGATCCCAGCAAGAAGCAAAGTGAATTTATTTGGAAAAAATAAAAAACCGGCCCCTCGGCTCCAGAAACTGACAATCTCTGGTTCTACCAAACCTCGCGCATCCGCAGGACAAAATTTCTTAAAAAGCAACCAAAAAAGATTACCCCAGGTGGTAACCAATCCACCCACCCTCGAGTGGCAACCGGGCATTCATATTCTGGGGGACCCGGACCATCACGAAATCAAGGAAGAAACAATGGAAGAATAATGCCAAAAATCCATACCTACCTGGGTACCTTTAACATCAACACATTCATCCGGCCAGGAAAATTACATAGCCTGACCATGGAACTCGATAACACGTTCCGGAAAAAGATAGAGGCGTGGAAGGTCCAACCAGAAAGAGACATCAAGCTTTGCGTGATCCCAAGGGTCTAAACGCAAAAAAAAATGTACTCACTGGAAAACATATCTGATAAAATTTGATCTCAGTGTCCTTTGTGAACTCCTGAAGATGGGCTTATACCCCGAAATATATATAGAGTCGTGCTAAACAAGCATCTGATATTTTATTTTTATAAAACCTACCTATTATTTTATATTTTAAATTTTAAAAAGTTTCAAAAAAAATTTTAAATTTTCTTTACTTTATTTAAAATGTTTCACCAAGAACCCAGACCATTCTCCCTTAACAAAATCATAATTTATTTTTATAAAATAAGAAGCAATTGGAAAATCTTTCCAAACGATTTCCAAGAATAAAAGGGCAAATTTCAAATTTATAAAAAAATATATCAAGATTTTCGAAAAAATAATCACAATTTTGACATATTTTGACTTCATTTTGATTAGATATAAATATTTTAACTACAATCTTTCTGATTGAATATGTATGAAACTGCAATCAGACATTCAACTGAAAGATAAATTTAATAATTATGTCTCTTTACTAGAATTTTATAAAAATTATCTACTCAGATAAAAAATTTCTAGTTTCACAATATGTATACATATTTTTTTTTTTTTTGATAATATGAATTTATAAATATGTGAAGAAGCTATTTTCAAGAATAAAATTCACTAAATGCAAAATTATAAGCTCAACTATCAAGTAAAATAAGCTGACGTGTTCTGATGTGCCCATCCACTTGACTATACTATACAACCTGGCCCCTAAAATTATTTATAATCATGTAGGGGGGTTAGTTTTTGCATTTTTATACTTCTGGTGTCCCAGTGATTATGTATACAAAATTTGGTTGAGTTTGCTCAAACGGCCTAGATTTTTAATTTTTAACCCCCCCTCCACCACCCTTAATTTTGGGTCGATATTCACCAAAATCAAATCAGCTCTTAATCTCAATGGACCAAAACTACGTGTGAAATTTGGTTTCGATATTCACACTAGTTTTTGAGCTAGCTCGTCCACAAAAATTTGTGGTAACGCACAGACAACCAGACAAACAGACATTTTGACAAAACAATTATTATCTCAAAAACTATAATTTTTTCGATATTTACTTATTAGGGCTTTTTGTAGACCGAAATGCCATAATTTCGCTTAATTTTTTTAGTCAAAATAGTTTAAGCCGTTGTTGAGATATTTCGAAAAAAACAAGGAAAAAAAACACTTTTTTCATGCACGATTACAATACTTGACCATACCCTGTATGGTAAAGTAAAAAGAGAAGTTATTAGAACTTTAGAAATATTCTAATATAAAAATAAAATTTGTAGAATCCGGGAGAAAGTAACACAGCGAGTTCTAGTGCTCATGAGAATAAAGAATGCATTTGTTTAATTTTTGTCTAATTTGACGGCAATGGATGATAGAAAATGACGAACTTCGCGTTTATAAGGTTTTTGGAAAATTATTTGTCAATATACTACTATTTTACTTACTATCTATAAAAAGAAATGAGTGGAATCGATTTTACTAAGGACTAGTGTATCAAGTCAGAATTTCTTTTTAATCTCAAGACATGTTTCTGAATAGTATTTATCATAGAGTAATATAGAGTGGAAGGCTCCATAAGGAGCCAATGTATTTTAGCATCTACGAGTTACAGAGCTCTCTGGCGGTTCGGAATGGGCAATAAAATGGCGGGAACCGCTCTCTTTAGCTCTATAATTAAATTATTAAAGAATTAACATATAAAAATCAAAGTAATAAATTACTAGTTAATTTTATATTGGATACTTACAATTCAGGATTATTAGGTCGTTTAAAAAAGTCTGTTCTTTATCTGATTTTGTGTCGCGAAAGCATCCTTTCACAAAACATTGACGTCGAGAACTAGCCATATTTAATAATATTTTAATCTATAAATTTGTACGTTGGAAAATTTTCTAAATGAACGTTTAGCACAAAGCCTGTATAAATCTTCTATCTATGACAAAGGATTTGAATGTCCTATGACTATGATCTTTGAATATAGCTCTCAAGGACTAAGAATAATGTTCTCAGAGCCGCTCGAGAGCGCTTTTCGATATTCGGTAGCCTTCCACTCTATATTACTCTATGGTATTTATAATATAAAGAAAAACTAGCAGAATTATATACAGAGGCAAATTTGGATCTTAATAGTATGAGAAATTGAGTATAGGCTGAAAATAGTGTCTTAAGCTGAAGAAAAATTCAGTATGTTTTTAAGAAAATACCATATTGTTCTCTTTAGATTCAACAAACTTCGAATCCAACAGAAAATAATATCTGATCTAAAAGGGGTCAAGAATTAAAAATATAAGGTTGTTTCATCAAGTTAGTAATCTAGATCCAGTACTGTTCATAGTTTTATAAATGAATTATCTATCTAATCACTCACCCCACGGGAATTGATTGAATGCGGTCTAACCTGGGAGTTGCAACTCTGTATTACCACTAGAATGGCAACCTATATACCTACTATTTAAAGGTAGATGGTATACGAGGTTTATGCGAAAGTTGACCAACATAGACAATTAAGTTTTCTAAATAGTTATCATCAATCAATTGATTTTTAATTAAATATTAATATGCATTTGTTAATAATGAAGCTGTTGAAGCTTTTATTTTTGTGATTAAGGTAGTTGTATCGCGACAAGAGTAGCAAAAAGTTAATGCTAAAGTATATGGAACAGACAATAAGGATTCATAATTCATAAGCCCAAAACATTTTGCTGTTTATGTACAACTACTAGCCAATCCGGTATAACTAACTGCTAGTTTGAAAAATTTGGAAACACTGTCCGAGCTTGTATATATTTTATCATAAAGATGTCAGATAAAGTACATTATAATGGGAGATTTATAAAGGAAAAAGTTCTTAATAAGAGATTGAAAACTGCTGCGACAATGACTGAAGCGAAAAAAAGTCAGAAATGTGTATTAAAGTTAAGCCAATTTACTACACCTTTTAGGTTAAATAAATGCGTTGTTGCCAGCTTGTTTTTAGTGTAATCCCTCACTACTTTGATGAGATAAATTTTTCATTATTTATTAATTGTTATCTCAGAAACTGTGTTGTAACTAGGAATTAAAATTTTCTTATAAAATGTATTAGTTATGGTTCATTGTTGGTTTAGTTTTTTATAACAAACGTGTAAGAAGAGTTTCTTAATTATAACAAAATATGTATGTAAACTTTCCGATATCCCATATAGTGCAATGTATAAGAGTCTGAAAAACTCTATCTTTGGAATTCAATATCTCCTGAACTATATTGTTCATAAATTTCTTTTTGCCACCAATCGATGTAGAAGTATTTAAATAATAATCTGTCTAAATTTAAAAAAAATCCTAAGAAAACGCATTTGGTGATACAACTACCTTAATTTGATTAAAATTTGAATTTTTATTTAAATCACATATAACCAATTATAATTATTTATTGAATACAATACTACGACGTTTCGATCGTTTTCAAGTATGAGCACCCACTCTGATTTAGTTAACCTAAAATCGGAATGGGTGCTCATACTTGAGAATAATCGCAGAATAAGTCGATCGAAACGTCGTAGTTTATTGTATTATTTGCTCGTGTTCAATAAATATTTATAATTAATTATGCGTGATTTAAATAAAAATTCAAATTTTAATGTAATTGTTAAAATGATAAATTGATTTAATTTCATAAAACATGTGGTTGATTATTTATTAAATTAAGATCCACTAACAAACAGCCCCTTCTAACTAAATAGAGAAAAATCAAAATCAAAGTGGATTAACTATTCAAGTTTGGATGAGAAAAAAATCAAATAAAATACACTAAAAGGTATAAAATAATTATCTTATTTAGTTACAATATATTAACATAAAATCACTTTTTGAAGTCTGTGCCAAACATACATTTTATGAATCAAACTCGACGGATTTTACTTAATACGATTGTAGCGGGTACGTTCGCTTATATAGTTTGTTTAGCACCGACTTCAAAAAGTGATTTCATGTTAATATTTCGTCATTTAGTTGTAACTAAATAAGATAATTATTTTTATACCTTTTAGTGTATTTTGTTTTATTTTTAAGTTCTTATTTTATATTTGTTGCATTTAATTATTTTGAAGTCGGTTTTTTTTTTTTATAAAAATTATTTTTATTTTTCTCTTTTTAGTGATGTTATTAATATTGACTTAAGATAATACCTTGCATGAATCTCGTAAGAGAAAGCGTCGGGGGAATGAATCAGAAAATGATAATAGAATTCAATTCATAAATATAGAAATTCTCTAGAAACGTTTGCGGGTTTTAAATGAATATTATAAGATTTTTTTATAAATGATTTTATTTATTATAATTTCTATTATTTGCTCATAAGAATTGGATATTTACGTTAATTCGTCATTGATCATTTCATCAGAACTTGACCAAATTAATATGGGACCACCCCTAAGGTACCTTCTTTCCAATATAAAAAGAATCATCGAAATCGGTTCATAAACAAAGAAGTTATGCCTAAACAAACATAGCAAAAAAGGCCCAATACCAATGAAAAAAACGGGACCAATCGGAAACTAGACTGAACCCAATACAAAAAAATCATCAAAATCGGTTCACAATTGGCGAAGATATCAGGTAACATAGACACAAAAAAAAATCAGTCGAATTGAGAACCTCCTCCTTTTTTGAAGTCGGTTAAAAAATCGGGCAACTAAATCAAAACAGATGCGAGATTTAAGAATTTCTTTTTATTTGAATAAACGTACATATTTTGAGTTAATCAAAATATATCTTTTTAATAATATGTACCTAGAATTTTATTAAAGTGACCAATGTAGAAAGACTAAAAAAAATATATATATTTGAGTTGCACCCATTTATTAAAATCAAGTCAATTTGAAGATAGATTTAAAGGTTTATTCGCATCACTTTAAATATAAACATATAAGTTAGGCCACTATCACAATCCCTGGCTAATAGATAATGATTATTTAATCTGTATGTTTAGAGATAATCATTTTTGTTTGTAAATTTGTTTTCCTTAAAATTTTCGATATTTTCCGGTATGTTTGGTAATATCAAAGTCCAAAAATGTATTTTTATAATTATATAATTATTAACGAGTAAATTTAAAAATAAGCTAATTTATACCGGGCTTTGAAACTGAACTTTTTGAGCCTAAATATTTTCAATATTCGATTTTCACGAAAATTGAATATTAAAAATAACTAATACAAACATTTGAGTGTTTTAGTTTTGAAAAATAGATAGAATTTTTCTTCAAAATTTTTTAAAAATCAACACATCACGGCCTTACAACGCCAATATATTTTAATAATAAATTATTAATAGTACAGGATCCAGACTTAGGTCGACCTTCACCTATCGATTTTCCTGATGAAATTAATATTTTGATAATATACTGTATTAATAAACAAAACTTGATAGTAACTTTTAGGGAGTTCGGTGTTGGTTCTAGGTGAAACATTTTAATATAATAATATTTTAATATAGTAATAACTATATTAAAATATTAAAACTTGATAGGGTCAACATCCAATTTCCTTGCATAGATATTTTTGATCAAAAATTTAATAAAATATAAATAAATAAAAAAATAAAATTAATTAATTTGCAATGAAATTATCTATATTTTCATATATAACAATAAAGGGAACTCTATAACTACAATAATTTTTAAGAAAAAAATAAAAAACCGACTTCAAAAAATTAAATGCAACAAATAAAATACACTAAAAGGTATAAAATAATTATTATCTTATTTAGTTACAAACTAAACGACGAAATATTAACATGAAATTACTTTTTGAAGTCGGTACCAAACAAACTATACCTATAAGCGAGCGTACCGACTTAAAAAAGTAATTTCATGTTAATATTTCGTCGTTTAGTTGTAAATAAATAAGATAATAATTATTTTATACCTTTTAGTGAATTTTATTTGTTGCATTTAATTTTTTGAAGTCGGTTTTTATTTTTTCTTAAAAATTATTTTTATTTTTCTCTTTTTAGTGATGTTATTAATAGTGATGATATATATCATCAGAACTTGACCAAATTAATATGACACCATCCCTAAGACACATAGGGAAGGTCGACCTAAGTCGGGATCTTAGATTATAAGATCAAATCAAACATCTTAGTAGATAAGTATGTATATCGTCGATGATCTTAAAAAACCTCAGATTTTTGGTCAAATACGTATTATACGTTTATATCGACCAACTTTTCAGGGGGTTTCTGTCTAATTAAACCGAGGAATGAACCGCAACCTAATATAGTGTACAGCTACTTCCACTTCTACTTTCGTTTCCAAGTAGAAGACAATAGATGAAGAGGCATTATCTAATGAATTCCAAAATAATTCCAAAGAGGGTGTACACCTAATTCCAATCGCGATTCACCCCTCGATTGAAAACTTATTATTCTATTCCAATCTAATTTCGCGCTCCGAAAAAATAATAAATATTGCATTGTATTTGTTTGTATTCGTGTTTAAAATGGCTTTTCTTGCTTTCTGGCAAACTTTGAATTTAGGGCTTACGAGGTTTTGTAAAATCAGCGACGATATAGTATTGTATGTCAGAGAGTTTCGCCCTCTCAGGAGTCGAACCCGAGCGCCAACTTGTTTTCGGGCAGTTAGGATAACCCTAGAGTCAAGTTAGAGCAAGTTAGTGCTCGGGTTCGACTCTTGAGGGGCGAAGCCCTCTGACAAACAATATTATTTATATATAATAGCCCAGATTAATTTTCAGCAACGCTAACGTAATGCTGCCGACAGGGGGCGCTGATGCCGTCGGCAAATTTGAAAAATAATTGTAATTTGAACTCGAATTTTGAAATGAAAGAGTCCAATTGATTTTAAATTAAGAAACATTAAATATATTGATAATTATTACTCCCCCTCCCCTAACCACTCAAAAATTAAATATTCAATTCGCTTTTCTTTGCGCACGGAAGAAGAAATTAATCATATCTTATTTGATTTATATTTTATATATTATTTGTTTATTTTTTAATAATTTGCCAATTTTTTATAATTTTTTAAAAATCTAAATTTTGTTACTCTTATTTTTTGATTTGAACGACTTAAGGCGCTCATGCCCGAGTTTCTCATGGCAATACTGGAGGAGCCTGTCATACAAACAAGACCTGATCTCTTTTAAATATTTGGAGCCTTATATCGATTATCAATCGCAAATTAAAAAAAAATGATATAATATAATTCTCCTCCTCACACGATCCCACTTATTTAAATAAATCTATTTCCACACAAAAAATATCACAATGCTGTATATTATAGAAGAAGAAAAATACTTCCAGATTCATTTCTGTAGATGTGTCAGGACGAAAATGCGGCGAAACTTTTAAGAGACTATGTATTTTCGAGAGTTTACAGGTATACATTTGGAGTGTGGTTTTTTAAGAGGAATAAAATTTTTGGACCGAGACGCCGCCCGCCAAGGCAGCAGCCGGGAGGGCCGAGCTCCGAGGGCGTGCCAAAGGCAGGCGTGAAAAGCTCGTATATACATAATTATCAACTAAGATCTTTGATTTGACCTTAATCATTTAATATTGAAAATTTTCAAAGCTACTTTACCTATTTAAAAAATCACAACTATTTTTAATGAAATCTTTAATTTTTTATTGAACAATCAAATTGGTTTAAATAAAACGTATATGTTAAAAAATGATAATGAATAATTAACCAATAAATTTAGATATATATATATCATTTATTCAATTATAAAATAAATTAATCAAAGCTACCAGGTGTTTTGAAGAGATCAATAATTTCCATTCGATGCACAAGAGTTCGTACCAAAGTTTTACTAATGGAAATGCAACCGAATAATTTAAACAAATTCAAAATAGATCAATTATAATTATTATTTGAGAAGTTTCGATTTGCAAAAATCTTTTTATTATTTACTTTACTGGAACAGCTTTTATTTGAACACAAAAAACTTTTTATTGTAGTTTTAGATTTCAAACGATTAAGACAATATTACGTCAGTTTTATCAATATTTTATGAACTGTTGAAATCATTGATTTAATAATAAAGATGTCTGCATCCTCCATTCTAAGGTGTGATTTCTTAATATTAGGGATATGTAGTTATATTTTTATTTTTCAGATGAAATCGCACTGACCATTTTTAAGGGTGCAAGCTACTGGGATGGTTTAGTCTAGTTATTGTATATGTTACAGTAAAAACCTGTTTTTAGTAAGAACAGGTTCTTACTAGTTAAAACGCGTTTCACTGAATACCTTTGTGGCAACTAGAGTTTACTGATGTTGGTTAAGTTTGGTTAAACGTTCTAGAATCTTCATTTTTGACCTTCCGCCTCATTTTGGGTGTTTATTTTCAAAAAATTTTAAAGGAATATGTCAAAAATTACATCCTGTTGAACTTTACTTCTAATTTTTGACATTTTCGTATAAAATTTTTTGAAAATAAACACCCAAAATGTGGCGGAAGGTCAAAAATAAAGATTCTAGACCTTCGAACTTAACTCAACCAACATCAATAAACTCTAGTTGCAACAAAGGTATTCAGTGAAACACGTTTTAATTAGTAAGAACCCGTTCTTACTAAAAAACGGGTTTTTACTGCAACATATATAAGAATATGAGTAAATTCTTTCTCATCGCCCAAACCTATTTTGATCATGTGCAAGCATCTAGAAATGTGCGATTGATGGTAGGTAGATATAATCTATAAGAATTATTCCTATGACCTCCAGAGACTGGAACTCGCTCCCTGCCACCATCTTTCCCGCGACTTATAGGATTTTTCTTAACGTTTCAGGCATATTTAAGTACAGAGAATATGTATACAGTGGCGCAACCATGATTTTGTCCTTTGGGGGGGCTAATACTCATTTAATACTACTACTAGAGATAAACTAAAAGTTTAGCCTAGCATCTATTTGTACACTCAACATCAAAAAAGCTGGATTCGAAAATTAAAAAAAAAACGAATAAAATCATGTTTTTTTTAATACATTATTATAAGAAGTCAAAATCAATTTTATAATTAGGTAGACAAAATATTAATAAAAAAAAGGGCTAAGTGCAAGCCGTACACGCAAACCATAGGTATCGTAATTTTAAACATTCACACTAATTATTTTATAGCAACGAACAAAAAAATATTTATTGAAAGTACTCAGACAGAGCCTTTAAGAAAGGAAGGTGGATTATTTTTACTTGCCCCTGGAAGTAGTCAAAGTGAAGATAGACTGCCCGCTCTATCTTTAATATCAAATGAAAAAAATTTAATGTGAAATTTGAAAAATTATATTAAGCGGTTATCGAAATTTTCAAAAATGAAGGGTCCTTTTTTGGACAGATTCCTCTGGCTGAAAAGTCATCGCCCGCCCCTTATTTATATATATATATAGGGGTGATTTATATATATATATATAGGGGTGATCCGCGAATGGAAGTAGGTGTACACCTCTTTGGAAGTATTTTGGAAGTACTTGGAAATATTTGGAAGTACTTGGAAATATTTGGAAGTACTTGGAAATATTCGGAAGTGGTTGGAAATATTTGGAAGTACTTGGAAATATTTGGAAGTACAAGTGGAAGTAGTACAGCATATTAGGTCCCGGTTCACCCCTTGTATATAATACTAGTTGAATGGCTTGTCGTTCAGTGAATTCAATACTTCGGCCTGCCTAGAATACAGCTGCAGGCAGCAGAAAAATGATTATATCTTCCAAAATTCTTGAGATATCAAATTCCTTCTTATTTGTCGTTGATAAGGAGAGAATAAGGGATTTTGTGCAATTTTTTAATAATAATTTAAGTTAAGCTATTTATTTCCAAATACCGACGGATACAAAAATCACCTAAAAATGGCCACTTTGAGATTCGCTCACACGGTCATTATAAATACAAATATTTTGTTTTTTAATTAAGCCTATTTCTAATTAAAAATATATTTAGAAGGATACCGTATTATAAAATATTTTTTATTTTGGACTCGACAAAAATTAAACTCTTCCAAAATATCATTCCCGTTTTACTTTTAGGATCTTATAATATACCTACAAGTGTGCGCATTTCAGATTGGACAAACTATAATTCCGACCTAGGTTTAGATATAATAGGATGTTTTTCTTTTTCCTGTTTCCCTTATGATGTTACAATTAAATTTGTGATCAAATATTACCCCCTTTTTTTTTAATTATACCCACCCTTTGTAGCCAAAAGCACCAAACCAAACATTAATTATTATTAGAAAATCATAAGATGGTGTCACATCTATTAAATCCGATGGAATGGAATATTTTTAATTATATGTCAGAGGGGTTGTTTTTCACCCCCTCGGGAATCGAACCCGAGTGCCAGTAACAGCAATCCGGGCCACCTGGCTCACCTGCGGGATACGAACCTCTCTGACATATGCAAACGGGTAAAATATTTTACTCAAAGATTGTTATCTTAATTTGTAAAATTTCGCGATATAGTGATTCTAAATTTAAACATATAGCCATGCCATATAATTTAAATAAAGGTGGTTGATGTTTCGAATTTTGAAGAAATTCAAAATTCGAAGGGCAATGGAATGACTTTTCCTAATTTAATATGAAAGATATTAATTTGCCGATGGTAATAGATTCAAATTTACTAGAAAATCATAAGATGGTGTCATCTATTAAATCCGATGGATCTTTCATATTAAATTAGGAAAAGTCATTCCATTGCCCTTCGAATTTTGAATTTCTTCAAAATTCGAAACACTCAACCACCTTTATTTAAATTATATGGCATGGCTATATGTTTAAATTTAGAATCACTATATCACGAAATTTTACAAATTAAGATAACAATCTTTGAGTAAAATATTTTACGCGTTTGCATATGTCAGAGAGGTTCGTATCCCGCAGGTGAGCCAGGTGGCCCGGATTGCTGTTACTGGCACTCGGGTTCGATTCCCGAGGGGGTGAAAAACAACCCCTCTGACATATAATTAAAAATATTCCATCGGATTTAATAGATGACACCATCTTATGATTTTCTAGTAAATTTGAATCTATTACCATCGGCAAATTAATATCTTTCATTAATTATTATTATTGTCTCCCTTATTGCTAATGTAAAATTCAAATTTTATATCTCTTCTAATATAATAGTGAAAATCAGGTGGATTCACGTTAAAAAAAATTTGTTTTGTTTTGTTTTACTCTAGCATAGAAAAAGAAGAAAAATCAATTTTTGCAGAAACTTGAGAAAGTCCGGAAACAGTTCGCGCAAGAAAAATAAAAATTGCCACAATAGTGGAGGTTATCAACAGAAATGTTTATGCATCTCATTAACTATAGTTTATTTATTTATTTTTATTTTGTTTTGTTTTTTCTAAAAACAGAAAAAAATATCTCTCCGTGTTTCTAAATGTCTCAATACTTTTGTCGCTTAAAACAGTGGTTCTTAACCTTTTTGAGGCGTAGTTTTGTGATTTTAGGTAAAGAGAGAATTTAAGTCTCTAACCATCATAGGCAATATGAAGGATCCTGTCAATTTTTGTTATGAATGGGAAGTGATTTTCAGAGACAGATTTTTGTATTTTGTCATAGAATATAATGTGAAGTCCTGACACTTTAAGAGCTTGTATCTCAGAGATAAAAAAAGATAATTTTATTTTGTAACTTCTAGGTGGAAGGGATCGGTATCTTTAATAGTTGGAAACCAGATTTCAGACATAAAACCGGATATTGTAGTCCCCAGAGGTCAAAAAGTGACCAAAAATCCTAGTCACTGCATACGTACGTATGTATGTACCCTCTGCGTTTCGCAACCAAAAGTCTCATAGCTACGAAATTGGAAACTTAAGCTCGATATATATTAAAAGGAGTACAGCAAGCATTTTTTTAATATTGTATTTTTCTTGCTTAATCGCAGTGGACAGTTGTGGGGACCTTTTGGCGCTCCCAACACTCTGGCCTCGGTTCTGGTATTCTATTGGCGTCCATATATACATTGACATTTTACCAATAGCCACAACATCTGGCATTATTTTTGAACTGCTGATGAGGTGTTACAACCTAATTTGTAAAAAAATCTATTTTCTTTCTGTAAAGGGCTACCCCCCTCTATGTGGCGCAATAAATCAGTCATTGAAATCGTAACAGCGAAAGTGGACATTTACATGAAAGATTTTTCGTTTTTTTTTTCTCAAAAATGGTGGTAACGATTTTTTTTTTTAAATTGGTATACTTATCAAGTGTCTTGAGTTATTAGTCGTGTATAAATTTTTTTAATTAGATTAAAATAAAGAAATTAGGAGTGTTGCGATGCTCTCAAAAAAGTGAAAAGTCGTGTGGGGACCACACCAGTTGATTCTAAATAAAGAATGTTTAGGGAAATAAGCCTAGATTTTAGGACTACTTACTAAATCAGAAGGAAGGTATTCAAATCTAAACATTTAAAAAAGAAACAATTTTAATGAAAACTAAGAATTTACATCAAGAATCCGACATACGTTGTGTTTATAAATCAATTCAATTTAAAATTCTGGTTCAGGTCACGGAACCTTTCCTTCGAGCTAAATTAAATTTCAATTAAGAATCTCTCACGACGATTTGGAAAATGATATATTTTGATTTAAATTGAATATTTCTAATAAACAACGCGTGTAGATAGAGAATCGAGGGAAGCTACAGAGCTATAAAAATGATTAATTTATATATAAGTCGCTAAGCTTAAATACTGGTATATACGTGATAGGTAGATATAATGAGTATTCTAATAGCTAAAGCGTGTCTCTGGGATAGCACGCGAAGAAAAGAGAAGAAATAAAAATCAGAATGAGTGGGAAAGAGAAAGAGTGAGAGGCAGAAATAGAGGAAAAGAAAAAGAAAGAAAGAGTGAGCAAGAGACCCCAAGACCAAGATGTGAGGCTTTGAGAGCTTGCCAAACCGCCAAGGCTGGTGGCACGCGGCTGGCCCCGACCAGACACTTGCTATTTACACATACGTACCTATAACGATATATACTCACATACAAAATTCTTACAATTCAATTATAATTAAAAGATTCCTTCAGATTTACTTTTTCGACAATTTTCTATCATGAATAATGCGAGTCAACTATTTTTTTTTATAGAAACTATTTTTAGTCAAATTTCACTTTTCTAATTGTAGCGAGTAATATTTTTACTTTCACATTTATATTCATAGAATATAATGGGGAAGTATTGCGATGGCCTGTCTGGGTCCTGACTCTTTGAGAGCTTGTATCTCAGAGATGAAAAAAGTTAATTTCATGTTGTAACTTCAAGGTAGAAAGAATCGATGCCCTTAGTGGACATAAAACCGGAAATTGTGGTCCCCAGAGGCCAAAAATCCATTGGTCAGTGCGTATGTACCCCCCTGCGTTTCGCAACCATCATTTTCAATCGGATTAAAAATTTGGCACTACTATTAACTCATGTCACTTGATAAATAGACTAATTTTTTAAAAAATCGTTGGAGTCGTTTTTTCGGGATGGCTAATGTGTCGTTTGCTCCTGGTATCGGGTTTTTGCGGGGAATTATTTCAATTACGTTTTGTCTTTTGATGGAAATCTATGATCATGTTATTTGTAAATGAGCATACATTTCTATTTTATTTTTTTTTTATTTTTCTTGTTTGTTAATTGTTAATTTCTTTTAATTGATTTGTATTTATGTTTATTAATTTCTGTAGTTAATTTGTATTGATGTTTTATTGACCTAGCCACCGAGGACTTGTGCCTCTAAGCAGGTCGAGTAATAAAGATTTATTTATTTATTTATTTATTTATTTGAGTAAATAAAACAAAACGAAAAATCTTTCAAGTAAATGTCCACTTCCAGTTTTCCGATTTCAACCAAAAACTTGATGTACTCCTTTTAGGCTATATCGAGCTTAAGTTTCGAATTTTGTAGCTCTGAGACCGAGGGGCGAACCGCGACCTAATATCGGGTACAACTACTTCCACTTCCACTTTCATTTCCAGGTAGAAGACAATAGATGAAGGGGCATTATCTAATGAATTTCAAAATAATTCCAAAGACGGTGTACACCTAATTATAATCGCGGTTCACCCCTCGTCTGAGACTTATGGTTGCGAAACACAGGGGGGAGTACATTCTTACGTATGCAAACATCAACTTCCGGTTTTTCTATTTTAGCCAAAATCTTGTTATACTTCTTGTAGCCTCTAGATAGCTTAAGCTTTAAATTTCAAGGCTCTGCGACTTTCCGAAGACGAGGTATGAACGATTAAAATATTTATTTTAAGAAACTCCTAATTTACAACCCCTTCCTTTAATTCAATGGGATTAAAAATTTGACACAACTATTAACTCATGACATTTGATAAATACACTAATTTTTAAAAAAATCGTTATAGCCGTTTTTGAGAAAAAAAAACGAAATAAAGGAAGAGGGTGTAAATTAGTAGTACCGCGAGGATTTCAAATAAATGAAAATGTGAAAGTCGTGTGGTGAACACACCAGTTGATTTTTATTCTATTTTTTTCTTAAATAGTGTCTAGTTCTATAAAAATAGAAATTGTTGTATAACAATAAAAATATCCCCTTTATGGGGATGGAGAGAAAAAAATAGTGATTATTACACGCTTTATATTAGCTTCACCTGTATGTATGTATGTATGTATATATTTATCTATGTATCAATGTGACTTTTGTACTGTTAAATTCTACAAACATTTCTCTATACAAATAATTGTTGACCTACTCAATTTAAATGAAATTTTATAAAAATAAATACATTTAATTCTGTTAAATTCCGCAAACTTTTCTCTATAAAAATAATTAATAGTAAAAAGTAAAAAAAAATTATTATGGATTGAGAGCTGATCTGATAGGAATAATGGAATTGAAATAATTATAGGAAAAGAGGTTTTTTATTTAATTAGTTTTTTCCTCTTATTAAAAATAAGGACTAAAAAGATGATCAAGGACAGTCGATGGTGGAGAAGTAATCTCCGAAGTCGAAGCTCAAAAACAATGTATGCATAAATTCATGTAAAATAATTGGTTTAATAAAAAATTATTATATTTAAAAAAAATTAAAATACACGATTTTAAAAAATACAAAATATTAGTAATACTTAATCAAAAAGCGTGGAGCACTTTGTCGAAATTAATTAAAAGTTTCTGTGCCCCACACTTTTTGATTATTACATTATTTTGTACATTTTAGAAGCGTGTTTTTTAGTTTTTTTTAAATATCATTTATTTCGAAACTATTTTTAGTCAAATTTCACTTTTCTAATTGTAGCGAGTAATATTTTTTTATTTTTTTCTCAAATTCTGTCTAGTTCTATAAAATAATAAAAAATTTGTAATAAATTATCTTTAACATTGAAAACATCCCCTTTATGGAGATGGAAAGGAAAAAATATTGATTATTTTAGAAAATGTCAATTAATTTATTTTTTATGAGTACTTTGAAATATAGTAAAAATAATTAAATAAGAATATTAAAATTTGAATTTTTAGTGAAATCACACATAATTAATTATAATTAGTTATTGAACACGAACAAATAATACTATACAACTAATACAAAATATAAATATTTGTAATAAATTATCTTTAACGTTAAAAACATCCCCTTTATGGGGAGAGAGAGAAAAAATTACTGATTAGAAAATTTCATTTAATTTATTTTCTATGAGTATTTTGAAATATAGTAAAAATAATTAAATAATAATATTATTAAAATTTGAATATTTAGTGTATAATACAACTATTATTTGTTCGTGTTCAATAAATAATTATTATTAATTATGTGTGTGATTTCACTAAAAATTCAAATTTTAATCAAATTAATCACAAAAATAAAAGCTTCAACAGTTTCATTACAAATAAGAATATAATAAATATTATAATTAAAAAACATGTGAAAAATTGAGCATGCCTTAAGTAGAGGCCCCCCCCCCCCCAAGTTTAATGAAAAGTACCCCCATATTATTTACTTCTAAGGATTAGAAGAGCTTTTAATTACCTTTTGTTTAAGTTATTATATAAAGACTTTGCATGTAATGCTAAAATGTAACAATTTTCAACCCCCTCCCAGCAGAAATTTCAATGACATTGGTTTTAAGGGGGGGTCAAAACGCCCCCCACCTGTATGCCATTCCTCTCAGTTTAAAGACTGACAGATATATGAGATATAGTTGTTCTTTTAAAAATAAAGGAGAAAATTTATTTGTGTGATTATATACCTAATATTGGAATTTATAGATCATAATTATTAACACACATCACTGAAAATTAATGCAGAGAAATATTTTATTAATGATTTGAAATATTTAAAATATTCATAAAATGAATTTTTTGATATTAAAATAAATAATTATATCATCCGATAATTTAATTAAGAGATCAAAATATAACATAAATAATTAAATTTATAATAAACGATGTGATGGTAACATGATAATCATTTTTTTATAGCGATTTCAATTTAAATTATTATTTATTTTTTACCAAAAGTTAAATCTAAATCATGGAAATCAGAGATTGATTTGTTTAAATATATTTTACGAGTTGAATATGCATTTCATTGGATTTCAACATTATAATAAATGTTTTTTGAATGAATATGTTATTTAAAATACTACGTTCAGTAAATTTCCATATAAAAAAAAATATATCAATTGATGAAGAGATTGAGCTAATCAACTATAAACATTAATTTTTATTGACTCTCGTATTGATATGATTAAAATCAATATAATAAATCCGATAAAATGAAATATATTAAATTCAAAAATAAGTAAATTCCGAATTTCACTTTGTTTGATGGGTCGGATCGAAAGTAATCTATTACACGTGTTAATTTTAAGTGGTACTTAATATTGAAAAGGTAATCGCGAGGTTCAAGTGTTTCATTAATGATAATTTGCTTATTATTTCAGGTGAGTTGTTTTTTTTTCGGGTTGTCGCCCCGTCCCGGAATCGATTGGGACTTGTTGCATCCCTACCTGAACGTGTCCGCGTGCTCGGTTATCGCTCTCTCAGATCTGCTCACGGACCTGCCAAAGTCAGCAGGGTGAAAAAAAAAGTCAATGTCCCGGAAAATTAATAAAAAAAAAATTAATAAAAAAAAAAACACCCACACACTCCCCTCACAAATTCACAAGCACATCTCTAAAAAAAATTCCCCTAGTCAGCCATTGCGATAAGAAAACTCTTTTCTAAGCTTGGGATGGATTTGTTTATTTATTTTTCTTTCTTTTCGTAAAGTCCGATCGGGATTGTTAAATAAGGAGCGGTGTTGCTCTCGGTGTAGCCGCGAACACCAACTGAGCTCTCCGGTCAAAATGGCGGCCCGGCGCCGACCCCCCACCTGCCGGCCCGGCCCCTCCCCTCCAACCCCTCCAGTCCTCGCCCCGACGACATCAGCGCGACGCTATAAGCCACTTTGATTAACATTCACTAAGAGTTGATCATATGACGAACGAGTCAATAGTTTTCGAATTGTTATTAACACTCGCTACTAGCCAATGCAAAGATATTTACTCCACCAAGGAAAAACATTACGATATATTATTTACTAGAAACTTTTATTATGATAATAACAAAACATATTCAGTGGAATAAACCATTAGCGAAATAGCTTTATGTATAGTTATTTCACATTGTTCAATTCTCAGTTAATTTGCAATTATATCTCGAAGCATATATATGGTCATTTATTATTTCAAACAGGGCTTTCCAAACCGCGGCCCGGCATTGCAATGAATACGACCTGACATAAAATTATAAACTTCCTTAAAACATATCATTTTTCAGGGGTTTTTTTCTTGTTTCTAAAATAAGAAGAAATTGGACAATCTCCCCAAAAATTTTCGAAAAATAAGAGGGTAGATTTCAAATTTTGAATGTGAAAAAATATATCAATATTTCCAGAAAAATAATCATAATTTTGTCATATTTTGACTCCATTTTTTATTAGATATAATAATTTTTAAGACTTTTTTGCTCTTTGACATACATTAATCACTATTAATTGAATGTAATGGAAGGCAGCCCAGAGGTAGTGAGGAAAGAAAAATTAACACATAAAATAAGGTGTAATTTATTGGAATCCTTCCTCCTTTCCTTTCAAACGGACGTTTCGGAAGATTTTTCCCTCCTTCTTCAGGGTTTCAAAGGGTCAATGAATGAAACAAATAAAATGTTTCCTTCTTCTCTCCACAGTAGTGTTCAAAAACTTTCTTCATTTTTAACAAATCTAATTAAGAAAAGGAGTAAAAAAAAATTTGTTTTTCTATGCCTTTGTTAAAAATGAAGAAAGTTTTTGAACACTACTGTGGAGAGAAGAAGGAAAAATTTTATTTGTTTCATTCATTGACCCTTTGAAACCCTGAAGAAGGAGAGAAAAATCCTCCGAAACGTCGGTTTGAAAGGAAAGGAGGAAGGATTCCAATAAATTACACCTTATTTTATATGTGTTAATTTTTTCTTTCCTCACTATCTTTGGGCTGCCTTCCATTACATTCAATTAAAATTTCTACCAGTCCGTTCTCTCGAGAAAATTTCGTTGCAAAATTAATCACTATCTTTGTAGATTAAAAATATCATTAGAATTAGTATATTCTATCTGCGGCCCGAGGCATTTGTGTTTACTTCAAATGCGTCCCGTGTAACCCAAAAGGTTGGAAACCCCTGATTTAAAACCAATGGAAAATAAGCCGGACAAGTGCGAGTCTGGTCGACATATTTAGGGCTCTGTAACCAATACATATATCCATGGTATTATATAAATGATTATTATTTATTTAAATTTAGTTAAAGATTTTTTTCAAGTTCTACTCTTGATTAAATACTAAATTAAAATTATTATTAATATTTAATGCATATATATCTTTACTATTAATTTACACCCTCTTCCTTTATTTCAATCGGATTAAAATTTATACACGACTAATAACTCATGAGACTTGATATGTACAAAAATTTAAAAAAAATCCTTTTTAGCCGTTTTTGAGAAAATCAAAAAACACGAAAAATCTTTCATGTAAGTATCAACTTTCGATGTTCTGATCCCAATCAGAAGTTTGCTGTACTCTTTCTAGCCTATATCCAGCTTAAGTTTCGAATTTCGTAGCTCTGAGACTTATGGTTGCGAAACACAGAGGGGGTACATATGGTACATTCGTGCGTAAAGATCAACTTCCAGTTCTATTTTAGCCAAAATCGTGTGGTACTTCCTGTAGTCTCAATTTCAAATTCCAAACATCTGCGACTTATCCTAGCCGAGATATGGACGATTAAAATATTTATTTAGCGACACTCCTAATTTACACCCTTTTCTTTTATTTCAATAGGATTAAAATTTATACTAATAGATGCCCAGGTATAATAAACATTGAGAAAGGGGGGAAAGAATTGTAAAAAGGTAATGAAGAAAAAATTTATTTTTTATTTTTATTTTTATATATTGTAATTTTAAATTCGAATTTTGTTATTCTTAATGTTTGTTGATTATTTTGAGAAATCTTTTAATTAAGAGATGTTTGTGAGGGGTCAGTGATAATGTCCTCATAATTATTATTATTATTAATTGAATGAAATTGAAATTTGCTATATTTGTACTTGAGACGTTGCGTATATCAAGTGAGAGCACACCAAGATTTATGTACCATTTTGTAATTCATATAATTTTGTATATATTATGATAAAATCCACAACAACTCTGCCTGCGGACAATTTATTTATAAATGTAATTGTGTCGCTAATACTGTAAGATATAATTTTGTAATTAACAAGTTTGGATTTTTTGTAAAAAATTTTATTGTAATTTTACATGTGTGCTCTATCGCTTTTTTCAGCTCTTAGGAACTGATGATGGCATTATTTAATTAAAGCCGAAACGTTTTCCATAATTGGGAGTTTTTATTCAGCAGAGGTTACCCTATACATATACAGTCATCAAAATTGTATCAACTTTATACTAATAGCTTATGACACTTGATAATTACACAAATTTAAACAAAAATCATTGGGCCGTTTTTGAGAAAATCACAAAAAACGAAAAATCTTTCATGTAAATATCTCAAATTCCGGTATTCCGATTTCAACCAGAAGCTTCAACTAACAAAAAACAATTTCATCTTAAAAACATTGGGAATTAACTTAATTACCTGAAAATTTCAATTTTCTAGATCAACTTTTACAGGTTTGACAATTTCGCGAAATACACGATTCACAAACATACAAGACGAGTTCGCGATTAAATTAAATGTTAACCGAACCAGGGCTGCGGAGTCGGTAAAAAAAACCACTCGACACCGACTCCTGATAATTTTAGTAGGCCAACTCGGACTCCTACTCCCGACTCCGGCAAATTTAAATATTAAAAAAGCCATTTTTTAATTTACCATACAGGATATGGTCAAGTATTGTAATCGTGCATGAAAAAAATGTTTTTTTTCCTTCGTTTTTTTCGAAATATCTCAAAAATGGCTGAAACTATTTTGTTTAAAAAATCGGGCGAAACCATGGTATTACGGTCTACATAAAAGAACTAATAATTGAACATCGAAAAAATTATATTTTTCCTGATAATAAGTGTTTTGACAAAATGTCTGTTAGTCGTTAGTCTGTGCATTTCCAAATTGTTGTGTATGAGATAGCTCAAAAACTAGTGTGAATACCAAAACCAAATTTCACAAGTAGTTTTGGTCCATTGAGATTAAGAGCTGTTTAGAATTTGGAGCATATCGACACAAAATTAAGAAGGAAAGGGGGGGGGGTTAAAATTTAAAATTATTATATTTTCAAACTAAATTTTTTTTCTGGTGCCAAAATTAGGAGGGGTCAAAAAATGAAAATCTAGGCCCTTGGACCAAACTCAACAGGAAGTGTATGGTAAAGTCAAGTGGATGGCCACATCAGAACGTCAATCAAAAAATCAAGTATAACTCTTAAAAATAATATGTAGATAAATATTATTCATACTCGCAACAAGTAAAATAATCTGAATTTGAGAATCGAAATAAAAATAAAAGGTTCGTTAAATTTAAATAATTCCTTTGTCTTCTCTGAATGTTTATCTGGTGAAACTATAATATATATTTCTCATCTTCAATATATTATATAATTATTTTGAATACCAAATTTCATCATTCAGTACTATGTACCTACTATTGAATATCGTCCGACTCCGAATCCATAGCCCTGAACCGAACAAACGCATTCGCCAATCCTTATGACTTCTAGAGATTGGAACTCATTTCTCCGCCCTTCTTTCCGGCTACATGTAATTTTCAATTTTTCAAGACTCCCATCCAAAAATATCTTCAACTCCGATACAGTCCCTAAAATTTCTTCTTCTATTCACGATGCAAGAGTCCACCCGGGAGAGGTATACCTTTTTGGTGCAATTTCTATTTGTATAAATATCATTATGAAAAATAAATAAATATGTATACTACTTAGGTACTTAGGACATAAAGTCGAGTTTGTATATATGTTGCAGTAAAACCCCGTTTTTAGTAAGAACAGGTTCACAGAATAACTTTGTCGCAACTAGAGTTTACTGACGTTGTTTGAGTTTGGACCAAAAGTCTAGAATCTTCATTTTTGACTTTTGCCTCATTTTGGGTGTTTATTTTCAAAAAAATTTTAATGAAAAAGTCAAAAATTAGAAGCAAAGTTGTAGAGGATGTAATTTTTGACATTTTCATTTAAAAAATTTTGAAAATAAACACCCAAAATGTGGAGGAAGGTCAAAAATGAAGATTCTAGACCTTTAAATCAAACTCAAACAACATCAGTAAACTCTAGATGCCACAAAGTTATATAGTGAAACGCGTTTTAGCTAGTAAGGACCCGTTCTTACTAAAAAACGGGTTTGCAACATAATATAGATACTGCAACATAATATAGATATAGACCTATGTATGATTAATCTTTCCTTCTGAAAATTTATTATGACAATTTCGTCTGAGCCTAAGAAAGACAAGTTTAGTTGAGCTTGTGGAAAATCTGTAGAAATATTGTGAATTTAATTGAAAATTCAATTAGTTTCAAAACTAAAATATCAGAAAAACTGAACTTAATCACAAAACTTTCAATATTAAGTTAGTGATCGACATGACATCCTTTATTTCAACTTTATGAAACTAAAATAATACTTGATATGTATCAACATCAGAATTGAATTCAAATGAGCATCGGTGAAATGTCAGTAGCAAGTGAAGCTTGTTTCGACGTTGTCCGCATGGGACATGATCCCGAAAACTGGCATTTATTCAATGAATAAATTCGAAGGCAGAGTTCAAAAAGTCTGGGTTTGTTAATCTTCTACAATCTGTTATTTAAATCATGGGCTTTTTTGAATTCTCTAGCGGAAAAGATTATATTTGAATTGCCGAAACATTTAATAGATGGAAAAGATTTTCGATAAATCCAAAACAAAATAAATATAAAACAAATCATTTTTAAGCTTCTTTCTTTTGATCACTTCAAGAGATTTGAGATATATTTGCAGTTTAACTCAAATCTTTGTTTAACTTTAACTAATTGATATTTTATTACTCGGTACGCCTGGCAGGCAGGCAAATCATCTGTCTGCCAGTTAGCTCTAATATTTTTTTTTTATTATTATTTATTTATTGTCATCGTGAACAAAGCCCATTTAGACAGCACATCAGTAGTGTGTTAGTAGGGTTAGTAAGGGTTCCGAGTTTTAGCCGGAAGAAATTTTATATGCTAGCCAGGCTCGAACCCGAGGTTTAGTTTGAACATCGTCATCAACGATACTCAAGTGGAGCCAGCGCCTTTGCCAGCTCGGTCAATCCGACTCCCCAGCTCTAATATTGAATTCAAACAAAATTATATACAGTCGACTTTCGATAATTCGAAATCCAAGGGACTACAAGAAAAATTCGATTTATCGAGACTTCGAATTATCATAAAGTTTGAATCATCAAAAGAAATAAACTGATGTAGCCATCCACATACACCTGACTTAAGAGAGAGGGCTCTTGTATTTAATATTTAATAAAATAGCAAATATCTAACCTGGAAGACGCGTGGGTAAGAGCGGTATCTCTGGAACGTGCTGACTGGAGCGAATCCTTTCTGGAGAGTGGCGATTTTGGGTTGCCGGGGCTCTCACCTGCTGTGGCATGGGTCCAAGGAAGTGTAATATATAGTTATTGTAGAAACACTTAATAGTTAAAAAGGAACTCTTTTAAGTACCCGAAAGAAAAATCTAATCCAATTTGATCAAACAAGTCTGAGCTTGTTTTCGATTCCTCTTACTAATAAAACTATATCTATCTTAATAAATATAAGCTCGAACTAAATTAAACATAGATTAAAAAAATTTCCTTTTAATAAATATTTTATATAGGACAGCTTTCTCTGCTTTTTGGAATAAAGCTTTGTAAAATATACACGAGTAAATGAAATTGTAATATTAATATTAATACAAAATAAACTAGATTTTCATTTTTTGACCTCCCCCCCTCCCATTTGGGCGGTTAGTTTTTACATTTTTAGTCTTCTGGGGGCCCACTGATTATGTATATAAATTTTGGTTGAGTTTGCTCAATAGCCTGGATTATTATTTTTGACACCCCCCCCCTCCGCCAATTTTGGCCCCAGGATATTTTTTTCGTTATTACAGGTTCATTTTTTAGTATATTTCATTTTTCTTGTTTATTTAGTTTGAAAATATTATCATTTGAATTTTACCCCCCCCCCCCTCTTAATTTTGGGTCGATATGCACCAAAATCTAATCATCTCTTAATCTCAATACACCAAAACTACATGTGAAATTTCGTTTTGGTATTAACACTAGTTTTTAAGCTAGTTCGTCCACAAAAATTTGGTAACGTACCAACAGACAAACAGATATTTTAAACAAACAATTATTATCTCGAAAAATATAATTTTTTCGATGTTCACTTATTAGTGCTTTTTTGTAGACCGAAATGCCATGTTTTTCCTCAATTTTTTAATCAAAATTGTTTCAGCCGTTTTTGAGATATTTTGAAAAAATGAAGCAAAAAAACACTTTTTCAAGCACGATTACAATACTTGACCATACCCTGTATTGTAAAGCAAAAAAAAATCGAATTATTAAGCGTTTTTATTATATTTTTGAAAAATATGTATGAGCTTACATAGATTTTATATACCTATAGCCTCAAGTAAAAAAGTAAAAATAATGAATACGACAAAAAAGAACAAAAAATTACATAGTATGTATTAACATTCCAATAGATAATGACATATCTAATTAAAAAAAAAATAAGAATAGTTTTTTTCTAGGAAAAATTCGAATTATAGAACGTTCTCTTACCCTCTTATTGCAAAAAAAGATTTCGAGTTTTTGAGCGTATCAAAATACATAGCATTTTTTCGATTTACCGAAG
Source organism: Forficula auricularia (assembly GCA_024734495.1). Lineage (NCBI taxonomy): Eukaryota > Metazoa > Arthropoda > Insecta > Dermaptera > Forficulidae > Forficula > Forficula auricularia. The sequence continues at coordinate 6,933,670 of JALMQS010000128.1, forward strand.
TTAACAGCTGAAGATGTCGAATTCTCGAAAAATTCGATTCATCGAGGTTCGAATTGTCGAGAGCCGACTGTATATGTATAAAGATAATTCTTTGTACTTAAATATGCCTGAAACGTTAATAAAAATAATTTTCAATTTTATGTCTGTTTCTGTCTAATATGTGTTCGGATTCCGAGACCCTCGATAACTCAAGAACGAAAAGTTTTAAAAAGTTCTTTCTTGTAACAAATAGTGTATATTTCTATGTAGAGAACTGAGCAGATTTTGAACTCTTTAGATTTTGGTTTTAGGATTTTTAATTTAAAAAAGCAGAAATAATATATTTTTTTTAATGATTTTATTTAGATTTTAAGACGATGTAACAATTTATATTTAAGTTTAGTATTAATTACGAGATCGTCTTTATTATTTAATCAATATGCGGGTGAGCGATTCATTAATTATTAAAATCTGATCAAGGAAAATGACTAAAAAGTGCACCGATAGAATAATATCTTTCAAGCTATGACAAGCAAGAATCCCGAATACAAGTTCAGACTTGTTTCAGATTATTAGAGATTAATTTCTTAATATCTATTATTCTAGAAATGGCCTTTTGCACTTGGACCAAAACGTTATAAAACGAGTGTTTGTTTTTTTAAATCCCGAAAACTAGTATTTCAATAGATCTTTGATATGTTTAAATTAAATTGAAAGTTTTTGCCGAGAGTAGCAGAATTTTGATATATTGAAGGAGACAATAAAAGAGTGTCTTCTGCTGGAATTATAAATTTTATTTATTTATATCGTTATAAATAAATAAAATTTATAATTCCAGCAGAAGACACACTCTTTTATTGTCTCCTTCGATATGTTTAAAGCTAAAATTATTATAATAATAATATAAAAAGAAAAATGTTTAAGTGCAAGCAAATATTCAGATTAAAATTTGAGAAATTAGAAACTTCTATCAAAAAATTTGAAATGTTTTTTGATCATTATTATAGATCAAGAGCCCACGACGGCCAGACCTTCGTTATTTTATAAAAGCTGAAAGTTTTTCTGTGCATGTCCCCTATACAGGTAAGAACGACCAGCGACTATAGAGTGTGGGTTGTGGTTACTTTGGCAGGTAACAGGTAATAAAGGTGTATAAAATAGTACTTTAAATTCGTTAAAGTATAAAGCTCAATTTTTTATATTTTCTTCGGGATAACTTTAGAAATCTCGTCATCCATTGCCGGACACTTATGACAGTTGCTACCCCCTGCCAGACACCCCTAAACTTTCTTTTTGATTTTAAGTCAATTCTTCCACGTTTTCAGAAGAGGTTGCCATTAATAGTCAAAACAACAAAAATGGAATGCAATAAGGTTATTCCTCTAGTATTAAATAAGAATCGATGGTTATTTTTGATTTTAAGACGATTCCTCCATGTCTTCACCAATGGTTATCAATAATAACCGAAATGTCAAAAATCTATGTAAAAAACATTAAAACTGTCCGCCTATTGAGGTAACATTTTTTTATAGGTCGCCAAGTAACATATATAAATTGGATGTTGATGAAAGCAGTCCACGGTGGTTGTAAAAAAATAAGACTATAGAGGTTTTATTATTTTACATTTATTTGTTAAACCGACGTTTCGGAGATTTATTCTCTCCTTCTTCAGGGTAACAAAAAGTCAATGAAAGTAGTTCAAAACATAATTACTTTCTGTCTCCTTTGACAATGCCAAAAAACATTATAAATTTTTTTTCATCTCGAATAGAAAATAAAGTAACAAGCTTACTTTATACAAGCTAACAATACGGTTTAACAAATAAATGTAAAATAATAAAACCTCTATAGTCTTATTTTTTTACAACCACCGTGGACTGCTTTCATCAACATCCAATTGCATATTTATACCAGTCCGTCTCCTAAAGAAAATCTCTATCAACATATATAAAATTTATCTTTTATATTATAACGAAAGTATTATTATAATTTATTAAAGTTTAGAGGTGTCTGGCAGGGGTAGCAACTGTCATAAGTGTCCGGCAATGGATGACGAGATTTCTAAAGTTATCCCGAAGAAAATATAAAAAAATTGAGCTTTATTCTTTAACGAATTTATAGTACTATTTTATACACCTTTATTACCTGTTACCTGTCAAAGTAACCACAACCCAAACTCTATAGTCGCTGGTCGTTCTTACCTGTATAGGGGACATGCACAGAAAAACTTTCAGCTTTTATAAAATAACGAAGGTCTGGCCGTCGTGGGCTCTTGTGCTATTATAAACTAGGCACGATAAAAATAAATCTTTAAGATTCTAAAATTTTGAAAATGATTTGATATCATTGTATTCATGTTCGATTTCAGCTTTTTTATAATTTGTGTTTTTATTTCCTTCCGATTTCTTATTCATTACATTTTCGAAAAGTTTTTGAGTTTCCATATTTTTTTTTTAGTTTAGCTATATCTCAGTATTTTCGAGACCCACACTTTTTTATTAGTTTTTTAAATTTTAAATGGCATTTCATGGCAATTAGTTTGTGATCACTAAATATATCAGCCTTAGGATAATAGCTTTTGCAATTGATTTCTGAATCGTTGTTTGACTAATATGTACTAGTAATCTATTTCAGGGCTATAGTGGAAGGTATACGGTGATATACTCTGTGGTTTGATCTGAGCAAATAGCGTATCATGAAAATTTAAAAAATTTTGATAATTTAACTTTTTGAATATTCCACATAAATATTTTAAATTGTTTCAATTTTCTTTTAAAAAAATACCCTAGTAAAACATTTTATTTTATTATTTATTATATATGGCGTCTACCCTCTGATTTTTACTATCCATATAGCGTATACATTCTGCTGATTTTACAACTACAGTACTGATCTATTTGTAAGTAATCTCCCTTTGTCCTCGGGCATTTTCCACATGTAGATTCTTCTTGGATCATGTTGAAAAAGTGTGTTTGCTATCACATGAAGGTTTAGTAAAAGATTCGAATCGATCGAGTCTAAAAGTACTCCATTATTACTGGTGGTTTTAGATTTTTTTATGAAAATATGATACCAGAGAGAAAAATTAAATACTGTATATATTGAGTGGTCCTTATTTTGGGTATTTTCGAATTTTACGCTGACAAGGGCTCATAAGGTTTGAAATAAATAAAAAAATCCCCAAGTTTCAAGTCTCTATATCAATTATAACCTGTGCTCCCAGCAATGTAAGTTTCTCAACTAAATAACTTGGGGTTTTTGGTATTAAAATAACAATTTTTTATTCCGGCCAAAGTAATGGTTCAAAAATTAGAAACTCTGTAGTCTTTATCCTTATAATACAGATTTTCAGTTATTATAATTTTGGAGTCACAGATAAAATACTGCTATATCTTAGTGTTACTAAGTTATAGACTCCAAAATTATAATACCTAAAAATCTGTAAAAATTCTGAGGGATAGCTAATATTATAAGGATAGAGTCTACAGAGTTTCAAATTTTTTGAAATATTACTTTGGCCGGAATAAAAAATTGATATTTTAATCCCAAAAACCCCATATTATTTAGTTGAGAAACTTACATTGTTGGGGGAACAGGTTATAATTGATATAGAGACTTGAAACTTGGGGGATTTTTTTTTATTTATTTCAAACCTTATGAGCCATTGTCAGCGTAAAAATTCGAAAATACCCAAAATAAGGACCACCCTAGTATATATCTTTAAAAAGATTTGAAGGCAAGAGCACATTTTTTTTTTTTTTTATAATGATATTGATACAAGAAGAAGTTGCACCAAGAAGGTACAACCTCTGAAGTCCGTGGTGGACCCTTGTAACGTGAAGATAAGGGGAGATTTAGGGATTGGGTAGCAGTCGAAGGCATCTGTGGATGCTGGTCTTGAAAGTTTGAAGGTTATAAGTAGCTGGAAAGACGGTCGGGGGAAGAGAATTCCAGTCTCTAGATGTCATAGGGATAAATGAATTGGCGAATGCGTTTGTTCGATTAGTATCTAGTTTAAGCGCGTATGGGTGATGAATTTTAGAAAATCGTGTATTTCGGGCAAATGAGGCCTTTGGTGGGATTATCGATTTTATTTCGTCAGAACATATCCTGACAATGTATTTTAATTAATTAGCGTCTTTACAAAACAAAATCCAAACAAATAAATTTACTTCACTATTATTTACTTTTAATATTACATTTAGTTATTGATGGGAAATAATGAAAGTCATGTGATGCGCATTAAACACACCAGAATTTTTCTTTTCAAGGAAAGTTTGCTTCTCCTTCCCTCTCCCAGAAAAATTGTCATTCTGGCTGATACTACTCTTAAAATGAAAGTTTTTGCCGAGAGTAGCGAAATTTTTATCTATTGAAGGAGACAATAAAAGAGTGTGTCTTCTGCTGGAATTATAAATGCACTATAGTCTCGTTATAAATAAATAAAATTTATAATTCCAGCAGAAGACACACTCTTTTATTGTCTCCTTCAACATACTACTCTGATATTATCCTTCAAAATCAATATATATATATATAAAAGAAAAAATTATTTATTGATTATTTTAAATAATAAAAAAATATAAATCTTTTAAAAAAATATTTAAATTGTAAAAACGAAAAAAAGAAAAAAAAGAAAAGAAAAATCCTAGAAAGAAACCTTATTAAATTTAATTTAATATCTTAGGGTTGCTTTCCAAACATTAGAGAAAAGAACTATTTTTTCTTTTTCTTTTTTACAATTTAAAAAAATGTCCATTGATAAAGGGAGAATTTCTCCCGAAACGTTTGGATTAATAAATGTTTCTAAGATTGTTTTTTAAAAGATTTGTATTTTTTTTTTTATATACCGTGTATACTTAAGTACACTGCGCTTCAAAAAAAGTGGAACACTTGAAAACATTTTGAACATTTTTAAATGAGGTAGGGCTGGCAAAATGGGTTTGTGCCCGATGCCAATAAATAATAATAAAAAAATAAACTGCAACTGATCGTTGCTAAACCTTATCCAAATTCATCTGAAATATTAATATGTTTTGCTGCCTTGGTGTGTACTGGATATATTAATTATTTATCCTTTAACAATAAAGAAATAATATGTTTATTCCATCATTATTAATCAGATATCACTTGCAATTTGCAGTTCATGTTGACTTTAATTCAAAAATAATGATCGATTCTCATTTAATAGTCGAGGAATAACCATTCTACATTGGATTTTTGACGTTTCGGTTTTTATTGGTAACCATTGCTGAAGACATGGAGGATTGGTTGTTTACCAAAAAAATTTAGTCTTTTTGATTTTAAGTCGATTCTTCCACGTTTTCAGTAGAGGTTGCCATTAATAGTCAAAACATCAAAAATGGAATGCAATGAGGTTATTGCTCTAGTATTAGATAAGAATCGATCGTTATTTTTGATTTTAAGCCGATTCCTCCATGTCTTCAGCAATGGTTACCAATAATAATCGAAGCGTCAAAAATCTAATGTAAAATTGTTATTTCTCGAGTATTATATGAGAATCGATGGTTATTTTTGATTTTAAGCCGATTCCTCCATTTCTACAGCAATGGTTACTAATAATAACCGAAATGTCAAAAATCCAATATAGAATGGTTATTCATCAAGTACTAGATGAGAATCAATCGCTACTTTTGATTTTAAATCGATTCCTCTATCTCTTCAGCAATGGTTACCAATAAAAACCGAAACAACAAAAATCCAATATAGAATGGTTATTCCTCAAGCACTAGATGAGAATCAATAGCTGTTTTTGATTTTAAATCGATTCCTCTATATCCTCAGCAATGGTTACCAATAAAAACCGAAACGTCAAAATTCCAATATAGAATGGTTATTCCTCAAGTACTAGATGAGAATCAATCGCTATTTTTGGTTTTAAGTCGATTCCTCTATAAAGGTAACGGATAAGAAAAGAACGCAGTTGCTATGGTTACTTATAAACTTTCCTCCCAAATTTTTAGCATTTCACAGAGAAAAGCCTATCCACTCTTACTTAGTTAGGTTAAATGAGTCCTATATTAAACAGATAAAATGAATAAATTTTAAGAATTTAAAAATCTTACTTTAGAGTAAAGTACTTTAAAATATAATTTTACTAAAAATTTTATTTAACCTTTTTTGTGGTCCCCAATGTACTTAATTAAGATATTAAATTTCATCAAAATTGGTTAAGTCATTTTAAAGATATTTAGAAAAAACTAAAAAAGTACCGAAATAAATAATGTATAATACTAATAGAAATAGATAGAATAGAAAGGAAGAGATTAATATGGTACGGACACCTCAAAAGAATGCCGGAAAATAGGTGGCCTCATAAAATATGGACCTGGATGCCCACGGAAAGACGGAGGAGAAGAGGAAGACCGAGACGAACGTGGAAGCAGGAGTAGATGAGGCAATGACCAGTAGGCAACTACAAGAGCAAGACATCCTGGATAGAGAGAATTGGCGTGTTGGATGCGGAAAACGGCGCATGCTGTAGAACAAACCGCTTTATATATATATATAATACTAATAGATTAAAAATTCAGTTTATTGGACAAAGTTTTTTTATTGAAGTTCTTCTTCAATTTTTGTACAACGTTTCGTCTCTCTCGAGACTTTTTCAAGTACTCAATTGGCTAGAACAACATTGGTTGAAATAAAGATAAAAATAACTGAGACATAGTAGAATTTTTTCTTTCTAGATTGATACCATAATACTAATGTTTGTGGGCCGATATGTACCAAAAACTAATCAGCGCTTCATTTTGTTATAAATAATGGTAGGTTTTCAATTTCATTTCAATCGGTGCAAAGGTGTGGAAAAAATCGTGGACGAAAAAAACGATAACATACATACATCCATCCATCCCCACGCACTTAAAAACAAATGGCACTTTTTGGCCTCTCGGCGAGATTCCAGGTAATTTTTGGCAAAACCGTCACGTGCTAAAATTCAATCTCATTGAATACTTCAATTTGTGACCTTAATTGAGTCCATGGGTTCCATAGTCTTTACCTGAGGACCTCTTTGAATTCGCGCTTGCCGCGCGACCGATTACAATACTTTCTCCCATGCTTCGCATTGGATAAAGTAAAAAAATGAGGTAGGGATTCAAACTATGGATTGCCCAGCTTGCAGTCCAGACTTAAATCCCATTGAGCATGTATGGGACATACTGGTGAGTCTTGTCCGTGCTATCTCCTAGGGATTGTATACCGGTTTACCGGTAAATTGAGAAAAAAACGTTCGGTAAATTACAAAAAAGGTAAGTGTAAGTAACAATATACCTAATTATTTATTTTATGGGAGATATTTTTTGTTTAATTTTAAATTAAACTTTTTTGGGTTTGAGAGACGCTATAAATCGTACAGAAAGAGCCATTTAGCATATGATTCTGATTTGTGCTCTGCAGATTTTTTAAATTTTTAAAAGTTTAAAATCGTTACAATCAACCTTTTTCTTAAAGAGTAAGTCTCTCCTTTTTTAATATTTAAAAATAATAATATGTAATTATTCCAACGTACGCCAAGGAAAAGTAGGGGGAAGTATATTCAAATAGTATTTGATTATTTAATGAACATTCGTCCAACAAGTGTTGAATCAGATAGGGTATTCTCGGGATCTGGATTATTTTGTACAAAAATTAGATCAAAATTAGGAGAAAAGACTTTAAATAATTTAAGTTTATTGAGAAGTTATTTTTTAAATAAAAAATAGTAATCAATAAAATGTTCTGTTTCTAAAAGTTATTATAGTTTGTTTAGCTTTAGAATAATACTTTAATTTTTATATTTTTTATATCTTTGAAATAAAAAATATGAAATTGAAATCAAAATGAAATATTTTTTAACCATTTAATTTAATTTTTCAGAAAAAAAAATTACTGGTTAACCGGTATTTTAATTTTCATTTACCGAATTACCGGTAAATGAAAAAGTCGGTAAATTCACAATCCGTACTATCTCCTGCTCCAGAGACCATCCAGCAACCCCGAGACTTACTTCAAGAAGAGTGGAAAATCTGGACCATACGCAGTTTGTACGCCTAATCAGAAGTATGATTAGGAGGCTGGTGGCGAGGGGCGGTAATATTCCTTACTAGAACTTGAAATTTTTGAGAATTTTGTGATAAAAAAAGATCAAAAAAATGAAAATTTTTGTTTTTATATATTTTTAGTACCTAGTTAAGAATTTTATTCATTGTGATATTGTTTAGAAATAATTCTACATAACAGGTCATTCAATAAGTCCGTAGGATAAGTAAGAAAAAAAACAAAATTTTGACAAAACTCGATTTTATTATTCAACATAGTTGCCTTCGAGGGCGATACAACGATTTTCCAACTTTTCGATACCACTTTTATAGTACGATTTCTCTTTCTCGTCAAAATAGGCCTCAGTTTCAGCGATTATTTCATCATTGGACTTCTTTTGAATTCTGGTATGTAATAGTGAAGCCATGTCTCATCCATTGTCACATATTGGCGATAGAATTCGATTTTATTGCGGTTTAACAGCGCCAAACACTCCTCTGAAGCATCGATTCGTTGTTGTTTTTGGTCGACTGTGAGCTCACGCGGCACCCACTTTCCACAGAGCTTTCGCATACCCAAATGTTCGTGTAAAATGGTAAAAACACTACCATCTGATATCTTTACTATGTCAGCTAGCTCGTGCACCTTCATTTTGCGATCGTTCATAACCAATTTGTGTTTTTTTATGTTTTCTGGAATAACAGCCTTTTTTGGGCGTTCACTGCACTCTGCATCATTTGTGCTGGTACGACCACGTTTAAATTAAGCAATCCACTTCTCTACCATTTGTCTCGATGGAGCAGAGTTCGGATAATGTTTATCAAGCCATTGTTTGGTTTCCACTGTATTTTTTTTCATTAAAAAGCAATGCTTTTTAAAACTCGAAATTCACTTTTTTTTCAATAACAAAAGTTGCTTCACACAAAATGCTATAACTCACGAATCAATAGTCAGATTGCTGTCAAATTTATACACGTATCGTTTGAAGGTTAGTACTAAATAAAAATCATATGGAAAAAATTCTATTTTGCTTCACACAAAATGCTATAACTCACGAATCAATAGTCAGATTGCTGTCAAATTTATACACGTATCGTTTGAAGGTTAGTACTAAATAAAAATCATATGGAAAAAATTCTATTAACTCCATCTATGTGTCATCATATGGACTTATTGAATGACCTAATATGTATACACCCTTTTACAAGTTTAAATAAAAATTATTAATTTTGATATTTCTTTGAAAAAATCCGAATTTTTCAACTGTCCCACTTTTTTTGAAGCGCAGTGTATATTATAAATTATTTTATAATAAAATAATTTTTTTTAAGATAGCAAGAAATAAACTGACACGTTCTGATGTGGACATCCACTTGACTTTACCATACACCCTGGCTCCTCACTTATATTTAATATTTAATAAAATTATTTATAATCATGTAGGGGGGGGGTTAGTTTTTGTATTAACTTTGTATAGACTTCTGGGGCCCACTGATTATGTATACAACATTTGGTTGAGATTGGTTCAAGGGTCTAATTTTTTAATTTTTTGACTCTACACCCTCTCCGGCCCTTCCCCCATTTTGGGTGGTTAGTTTTTGCATTTTTAGACTTCTGCGGGTCCACTTATTATGTATACAAAATTTGGTTGAGTTTGCTCAAATGGCCTAGATTTTTAATTTTTAAACCCCCCCCCACCCCCCCTTAATTTTGGGTTGATATTCCCCAAAATCTAATCAGATATTAATCTCAATGCACCAAAACTACGTGTGAAATTTGGTTTTGATATTCACACTAGTTTTTGAGCTAGCTCGTACACAAAAATTTGATAACGCACAGACTAACAGACAGACTAACAGACATTTTGACAAAACAATTATTATCTCAAAAAATATAATTTTTTCGATGTTTATTTATAAAGGCTTTTTTGTAGAGCGAAATGTCATGGTTTTGCTCAATTTTTTTAATCAAAATAGTTTCAGCCGTTTTTGAGATATTTCGAAAAAAAGAAGCAAAAAAAACCATACCCTGTATGGTAAAGTAAAAAGTAGCTGAACATTTATAACATAGCAATATATTCACAAAAAGAAAAGAAAAACAAGACGATAAGTAAATATCACAACACACACATTTTAAAAACTAGCACGCAAAATATTTAATTTACAATTCTTATTTATTTATTCTGGTATCTAAATATATTAAGACTAGTGCTCCTTGTAATTGAAATTAAATAGTAATTAAATATGTATAGTGTGACGCCAAACGAGATAGAAAATTTTATTGTTTGCCTTTTTCCACAACAAATGATTCAATTTTCTGCGTGCCTCGACATTACTCGTATGTTGAATCAAAATAGCATCGGTCTTGAAATATTGATCGCAATTTGGGTAGCTATACGAGAAAGATATTTTTATAGGGATAGCCAGTGGTGGACAAGGTTTTAAAAAATTACACCAATGGACAAAACGAATAAACAGTCGCAGTTTTAATTAATGAATTTAAAGCTTGAACTGAATTCCTGATATCAGAAGAGCGAATGGGATTTAAAATTTAGGGATGGAAGGTTTTTTATTAGCGAAATTAGAGAAAATAAACTGATGTGGCCATCCACATGACTTTACCATACACCTGGGTCCTCTCTTATATTTAATACTAACTGCAAAGCCCGCCTTAGGTGGACCTCTTGCTGGCCAGGGGGCTAAGCCCCCTGGACCCCCTCCCCCACCCACAGATTATGTATAAAAAATTTGGATGAGTTTGGTCCAAGAGCAAGAATTTACCATTTTTGACCCCCCCCCCATTTTGGGTGGTTAGTTTTTACATTTATAGCTCTCTAAGGGCACACGGATTATGTATAAAAAATTTGGTTGAGTTTGTTCAAAGGAAAATAATTTATAGTTTTTCATCCACCCGATGGTTTTTGGGCGGAATTTTTTTTAAATAAAAGTTGTCAAAAATCACATCTACAACCATGCTCATTGCAAAATTTGCTGTAGAGTTAATAGTTTAGGAATTATTTGATAATGTCCATTAGTGCGCCCCCCCCCCCAAACCCCTATTGGGGTCAAAATATCAAAACATTATATAGCAATAAACGTAAGTTAGAAGTCATCTGATCCAAATATGAAATTTAATAATAATCACTTTGGCCGTTTTTGCGTGAATCTTGAGCAGCTTTTCGCGGAAACCACACAAACAGACAAAGAAACAGGAATTTTGTTGAGGGTATTTTCCTTCATAATTTTGCTTGAAACGTGTGCAACCAAAAAATGTGGCGTGATTTGGACCAATGTACAAACAAAACCTTAATTTTATATATGCGGTATATATAGATTGAATTAAAATAATTTATATGGTAATTATTTACGAAAGAACGCCCCCCCCCCTCTTAATTTTGGGTTCATTATCAATTAATAATATCTTCTTTTAATTATGATATTATTTTATTAGAAACATCAGCATTCTTCAATTTTTGTTTGAAAATATTTTTAACCCCCCCCCCCTTTTTTTTTGATCACTATCAATTTTACATAGTTATTTTCATAAGTTTATATAAGGTGCATATGCGAAATTTTTTACAAATCGATTAAAGGGTTTACAACTTATGTTGATAGATTTATTTTTTAAACTCCCCCAATTTTGGCCCCCGAAGAAAATAATAACGCTCTTTTTATTATACGTTCATTTTATAGTATATTTCATTTTTCTTTTTTTTAACTTGAAAATCTTATCATTTTAATTTTTACCCCGTGCCCCCCTTAATTTTGGGTTCGATTTCAACCAAAATCTAATCAGCTCTTAATCTCAATGCACCAAAACTACATGTGAAATTTCGTTTGATATTCAGATTGGTTTTTGAGCTAGTGCATCCACAAAAATTTGTTAACGCACGCACAGACTAACGTAGTAACAGACATTTTGAAAAAACAGTTATTATCTCGAAAAATATAATTTTTTCAATGTTCACTTATTAGGGCTTTTTTGTAGACCGAAATGCCATGGTTTCTCTCAATTTTTTTTAATCAAAATAGTTATAGCCGTTTCTGAGATATTTTGAAAAAACTAAGCAAAAAAAACACTTTTACAATTCTTGACCATACCCTCTTTTGTGTATTTATTATGATTGCGAAAAACTTCGATTATGTTTTCAGTCTATGGAAGATTGCACTAAAAGAAAATATTATGAAAAACCAAATTGGAGGAAAAGTGACAACTTTTTAAAGGATGATTAAGTTAGAATTTCTGCACATTTTTAGCGATTTGGCATTTAGTCGTCTGCAAACGGATTGAGTAAGAAAGTTGAAATTTGGTTAAGTGATGTGACGCTTTTATGAACAAGAGTGTTAAATTTCAGTTAAAACTATCAGAATTCGATTTACTTCTGATATTTTTGCATTAAAGTTCTGAAGCTCAAAAGTTTTTATCCAATATATTCATTGCATCGCCCCCCCCCCCCCTCCGGCAAGCAAGCAGCCTTCCGACTAATAAATTAAACTACAAAAAATCAGCCAGCTATTATAATTATTTATTGTACCTATTGTAATAGATATAGGCGTTGTGTTCATTCAAAAAAGAAGCTCTTCTAGACGCTACTAAACCTTTTGGGATATATTAAGAAGCCTTATATGTAGAGCTCTAGAAAATGTTCATCTACACACTTACAGGGGGAGGGCTTATCTCAAATTTGGAGAACAATCTGAAATTAAGGCCTTTCCAGAGATACTCATATGTAGAGGCCGGATTCCTATGCAATTGCATATTTTGTTTGCTGGCATATCCAACCCAGGAGATCAATTATCTATCCGAATCATACATCTATGATACTGTAGGTTAAATTTTATAGTGCATATTTTTACATATTTGGGTAATATTGCATAAAATTAAATAATTTAAGTATATTGCATAAAATTTCATATTTCGAGGCAAATACAGAAGTTTTAAAAGTAATTTCTCGGAGAAAGAATGAAAAAAGAAGAAATAAAACAGGGAGACACTAATTTAAATTCGAAGAAAAGAAAAATAGGCCTCAACGACAAGAGTGTCGTGTTGCAAGGATTACAAAAGATGTAAACATAGCTAAAAAAACAACAATCCACTCATTTTTCTTTTTATTCAGTTGTGCTTTGACTTGACTATACTCTACATGAAAATCCCGAAAAGTTTGCAATCTTTTTCTTCCAAAGTAAAAGTGGGGGCTTTAATTTCCTTTAAATTCGCCCCCATTACGTCTGTGAATGTGGAGCGATTCTTTTCATCGTATAAATCAATTTTAAGTGACCGTAGACATAATAACCAGAAGATTATTTAGAAAAATATTTGTAAACATAAATTATTCACAAGTACAATCAAATTTTAATTATTTTTTAGATCCTTTGTTAATTATTTATTTATTTATTTATTTTAATGGCCTTCGGGAACTATAGCCTTGGCCGTTGGGTGTTCGTGTGTGTGTGCGGAAGTGTGTGTAAATTATTGTAGGGATCATATTATAGCCGGTCAAACATTTGCATTATTTTATCAGTTTATTATTTGTACCTCAATAAGAAAAGCTTGTTACTATAGAAAACTAAAAGCAATACAATACAATCGTTTCTTTTAAATAAAACTACCCCCCCCCCCCCTTATTTTTTCGATCATATTTTTGAACCATTATTATATTTAAAATTTTGAATTTTTATTTAAATCACATAAAAGTAATTGTAATTATTTATTGAACACGAACAAATAATACAATATAACTACGACGTTTCGATTGACTTATTCTGCAATCGTTCTCAAGTAGGAGCATCCACTCCGATTATAGGTTAACTGATTATTTTATTTATTATGTTGATTTTAATTCAATCAGTGCACCTATTATTTCTTTGAGTTTAAAGATATTTTAATGAAAATATTAAAAATGTAATGAGAATTTTGTCCAGATGAAAAGACCAGGAAATAGCTGAATAAGACATCTCTTAGAGCAAGCGTTATATCTGGGATGTGTATTTGCCCAAATATTTCACTCAACGATTTAATCTTCATATTTGTAAAATTTCGGAAAGATAGAAGTTTTGATTTCCTATCGAAAATTGGGACTTCTGTTTTAAATAATTTAATTTGTTCAATTCTAAACAAGGTTATTGCTCTTCTCTAGCTTGTAGTATAAAACCAATCGTTAACTCAAATAATAAACTCTTCAAGTACGATTTAGGGTGAGAAAAATTGAAATAGAAAAATCGTTGCCATCTATAAGAAAAATTACATTAAAAATTGACCCAAATCCTTAAAATTTTGCAGACAGGCATTATATAAAGTCTTAAAAAAGTTTACTTATTGTTCCAACTTTATTAATAAATTTAATTAATTTAGTAATAAATTTTCAAAAATATGTCATTAGCAAAGTTTACACTCTGAAATCATTTTTAATTTAATTAGTAAATTGGCTTTAATTATAATTTATTTTTAATCAGTATAAAAAAATACAAAACCTCTACTGCGCTTGTCAGTGAGGTTACTAAGGTCACATAGCGCTCTGTCAACCCATTATCTGAGCCGCCATCCCCTAAACCAGTGGTTCTCAACCGGGGTGCAATTCTTTTGGCCCAAATTATTTATTTTGCGACACTCCTAATTTACTCATTTTTCCTTAATTTCAATCGGATTTAAATTTATACACGACTAACAGCTTATGACACTTGAAAAGTTCAATGGTTATAGAAAAATATCGTTAGAGCAATTATTGAGAACGAAAAAAATTTCATGTAAATGTCAACTTCCGGTTTTCCGATTTCAACCAAAAGCGTGCTATAGTTCTTCTAGTCTACGAGCCCCGTCCCATCTCAATTGGCGCACCAATATTTTTCTTTTTAAATGAAATTATGCTAATTCAGGGTAAATTTAATTTAAATATTTATTATTATTGGTGTAGAATATTGAGGTATTTCGAAAAAAATAAGATACGCATGGTTGGTATGTAGTAAAAAAACTTCTTTCCACCTTTCCACGAGTCTCCATTAACTTATTAAATATTTATTTTTATTATCATTTGGAACAACATTTTAAACAATTTAAAACATTTTATTGTAACATGTAACTTAAAATTATTTTTTAATTGTTAAAAACATATTTTTATATAAAAAATATTTTTTTGCTTTTCACGGTTTTTTTTTAAGAATCTTTGAATATGTGAAATAATCAAGTAGGCTTTGCCTTTTTCCCACAAAAGAAAGTTTGTTTTGTTTATTATTCGTAAAAATGACTCGTGGAAAGGTTGTTGATGAAAAAATTCGCTCAATTATTATCAATTTATTTAAAAAGGGAAAATCAAACGCGGAAATTGGCGATCTAGTTAATTTATCAAAGTTTACTGTCAGAAATATTATTCAAGTTTATAAAACAACGGGCACACTAGCTAAAAAACCTCGGTATGCGTCGAAATTCAAAATATCAGATGCTGATAGTCGGGCATTGGAGAAGATTATTAGAAAAAACAGGCGTTCGAACTATGGTGAATTATCTGTTCTTTGGAGCGATGCGGTGGGGCGAAGTGTTTCAAGATCCACGTGCCATAGACAAGCCCTTAAGTTAGGTTTTAAAACTTACAAGGTAATTTTATTGAAACATTCCAAAAAAAAAATTTTTGTAATTTTACTAATTTTTTTTAGGCAAAAGAAAAGCCACTCTTGGCATTAAAACAAAAGAAAAACCGGCTTAAATGGTCTAAAAGTCACATTAATTGGACGAGTAATGAATGGAGTAGTTTCCATCGGAGTGATGAGTCTCGTTTTGAATTTTGTGTTGGGGACAATCGAAGCAGAGTTATTCTTCAGAAAAATGAAGCTTTTAATACAGATTGTTTAAAAAAGAAAGTAAAATTTCCTGCTTCAGTTATGATATGGGGTTCAATGTCTGCTAGAGGTGTTGGAAAACTTCACTTCATTGATGGAATTGTAAACACCAATAAATATTTAGAGATTTAAAAAAAATCGTTACTTCCAACAATGGCAGATGCATTGCAGAATAATAATAATTTTGTGTTCCAACAAGACGGGGCGGCCTGCCATACATCAAGAAAATCTTTAAAATGGCTTTCTGATCATAATGTTCCACTTTTGGAGTGGGTGGCAAACAGTCCCGACTTGTCACCAATAGAAACTCTTTGGCACACAATGAAAAAGCTATTACGAATACAACCAGCTAGAAACGTAGTCGAATTAAAACACAAACTTCAAAATATTTGGGATACTTTCACTCAAGATGAGTGTCAAAACTTAATAAGTACGTTGCCCAAAAGAATTCAAGCCGTAATTAAAAATAAAGGCGACGTCACACAGTGGTAAAGGTTTTGGATTTTGTATGTTTTCCTTGTTTTTAACAATTAAAAAATAATTTTAAGTTAAATGTTACAATAAAATGTTTTAAATTGTTTAAAATGTTGTTCCAAATGATAATAAAAATAAATATTTAAATTAAATTTACCGTGAATTAGCATAATTTTATTTAAAAAGAAAAAATATTGGTGGGCCAATTGAGATGGGACGGGGCTCGTATATCGAGCTAAGTTTCGAATTTCGTAGCTCTGAGACTTATGGTTGCTAAACCGCGGAGGATACATTAGGGTGGTCCTTATTTTGGGTATTTTCGAATTTTTACGCTGACAGAAGCTCATATGGTTTCAAATAAATAAAAAAAAAATATCCCCAAAGTTTCAAGTCTCTATCTCAATTTTAACCTGTAGCAGCACAGCGATGCAAGTTTCTCATCAGCATGGGGTTTTTGGCATTGAACGATCAATTTTTTATTCCGGCCAAACTAATGGATCAAAAAATTTGAAACTCTGTAGACTTTATCCTTATAATAGTAGCTATCACTCAGAATTTTTAAAGATTTTTAGCTATTATAATTTTGGAGTCCATATCTTACTAACACTAAGATATTAGCAGTAATTTATCTAGCTGTAACTCCAAAATTATAATAGCTAAGAATGTGTAAAAATTCTGAAGGACAGCTACTATTATAAGGATAAAGCCTACAGAGTTTCAAATTCTTTGATCCATTACTTTGGCCGGAATAAAAATTGATCGTTCAATGCCAAAAACCCATGCTATTTAGATGAGAAACTTGCATCGCTGTGTGCACAGGTTAAATTGAGATAGAGAATTGAAACTTGGGGAGATATTTTTTTATTTATTTCGAAACATATGAGCCTCTGTCAGCGTAAAAATTCGAAAATACCAAAAATAAGGACCACCCTAGTGTACATATATATACGTACGAATGGTCCAATAGATTGTTGGTCATTTTTTGCCCTCTGGATACCACAATAGTTCTAGTTCTTTGTTCTAAATCAGGTTTTCAAACTATAAAGGGCATCGATTCCATTCACATAGAAGTGACAAAGTGAAATTAACTTATTTTTCTCCTCGGAGATAGAAGCTCCTAAAGCAGTAGTTCCCAACCTGGGGGCGATCGCCCCCCAAGTGGGCGATTTGGGTTATCAGAGGGGGCGATAATTGAGTAGGGGGCGATTGGGGGCGAAGAGTATTCAAAGATGGAACAATTAAAATACACTCCAGTGCAAAGAAATGCAATCACTTCCCTTGCGAGTTGTTAAATGTAATTTTCATTCTCAAATATAAATAATATTATATTAATATTTTTTAGAAAAAATATTCAAATTTCTAATGAATTACAAAGAAACATACTGTTGTTAACGCGGAATTTAGAGTATTTTTTTCTTTATAATAATATAATTCTTTATAATGGTAATATTTTCGAGTAGCAGGCGGCATGTCCTTTGATACTGGAACATGCCTTATTTGACAATAGGATGGTGGGACTTTACAATTCCCACTTTTTGAATCTCAATAAATTTAATTTATGTTTGTCATATTTTGGGTTAAGAGATTAAGTCCTGTCGGAAGGCTTTTTAACTGAAGGAAACACTAGATGTCAATAATAAATTCATTGATTGGAGTTTTTCTAAATTTCGACTTTGCGTGGGAATTTTCCAAGTGAGTAATTTCTAGAAAATAGACAGGCTTCAATATTTCGAACCGAATAAAACTGCTTTGGTTCTTTTTATAAACGATAATAAAATTATTTAAAATAATACAACTGCTTTATTATTTACACTTTAGGCATACAATGAAAATGAAAAGGGGGCGATAGGTGTTAGTAAACCTCCAGAAAGGGGCGATGGGCTACAAAAGGTTGGGAACCACTGTCCTAAAGTGTCAAGACCTCGGGAAGCTATTACAATATTTACACATTATATTTTTTAAATATAAATGTGAAAGTAAAAATTTATATTTTGTCTATATATTTATTTGAAGGAGAAAACAAAAACTACTTAAAGATTAAAAGATTAAATTTAATAAGTATTGAATGTGAAATCTTATTATAATCCCTGTGAGTAGAGGATTGTAAAAATATGCTATAGGTATATGATAAAGATAAGAGCAAATAAATATTTTATTTAATATGGATTTACTATGAGTTAAGGATACTGGGTCACTTATTTCACATTAAAATTAAAAAATTAAAAGATATAAAAAATTTTTTCCTTTTTCAATATTTATATTTCGGGCTATAGACCCATCTTCAGGAAATACAGAAAGTAACTTTCTGTATTTCCTGAAGATGGGTCTATAGCCCGAAATATATATATTGAAAAAGGAAAAAAAATTATATCTTTTAATTTTTTAATTTTAATGTGAAATAAGTGACCCAGTATCATTAACTCATAGTAAATCCATATTAAATAAAATATTTATTTACTCTTATCTTTATTAAAGATGTTTCACCTTGCACCAACACCACAATCTCTACTGATTATAGGTATATGATATTTTTGACGATGTTTTTAAATTGAAGGTTTGTTTAGTCTCTCACTCTATTAGCTCTCTCTCTGCGAGCGGTCTCGAGCGTTGCATAAGGAACGGTTAGTGCAATTTCGCCTCTGAACTTTGCTGCAAGAAGCTATTGACCAGTTGAGAAAAGGAAGCGGCCAAGTGGAAGGTTGCTGGTGTTTTGGATTCCGGTGAACATGGATGGCTTGGTGAGAGAGGTAGAGGGCCTGTGGAGGAATGGCCTTGGATCTGGAAGCCGAGAGAAGAGAGACCTTGGCGCCAACAGGCCAGGCGACCATCTCGCAGAGACAGACCAGTTCAACTTACTTCTTTCTAATAAATAACCACCGAGATGAACGTTCCAGGGAAAATTCCACATTGCCTCCTGATAATTCATCTTTAGAAACCTTGTAGCTTTGCAAACCTCCACGAATAATCAACCTCTTCATCGAGATTTCGAAGAAATACCTTCCTTAAACTATCATTCATGATTATTAGACGCCGGATTCCTATACAATTGCATATTTTGTTTTCCGCCACATACGAACCAGGGGATCAATTATCTATCCGAATTATGCATCTAGGATACTGTGGATGAAATTTTATACTGCATATATTTGCATATTTGAGTAATTTTGCATAAAATTGCGTATTTGAAGGATTTTATTGTCAAATATTGTATATTTCGCTCAAAATACAGATTTTTTAAAAGTACCATAAATTAAATTGAAGTAGGAATTGAGAAGGAGACGGACTGATAAGTGAATTAAGTGGATATCGATGAGGCAGTCCAAAAAAAGAAGATAATTTACACTATCTTTATATTCATAAAACCGACGTTTCCGAGGCTATTCCCTCCTTCTTCAGGGTTTTGAAAAGTCAGTGAAGAAAATCCAATGCGAGATTCCCCTCTGTCTCCTCTTTCAGTGGCAACAATAATATACATATGTATTTCATTCTCAGCAGATTACTACATTATCATTCTGCTGAGAATGATATACAATATATTATTGTTACTGCCACTGAGAGAGGAGACAGAGGGAATGTCGCATTGGATTTCCTTCAGTGACTTTTCAAAACCCTGAAGAAGGAGGGAATAGCCTCCGAAACGTCGGTTTTATGAATAAAAAATAGTGCAAATTATCTTCTTTTTTGGACTGCCTCATCGATATCCACTTAATTCACTTATCAGTCGGTCTCCTTTTCAATTCCAACTTCAATTTAATTTTTGGTACTTTTAAAAAATCTGTATTTTGAGCGAAATATACTATATTTGACAATAAAATCCTTCAAATACGCAATTTTATGCAATATTACTCGAATATGCAAATATATGCAGTCCACTTAGTACCATAAATTTTCGGAGAAAGAATTAAAAAAATGAAGAAATAATAGAGGAGGGCACCAATTTAAATTCGAAGAAAACTGAAATAGGCCTCAACGACACGAAGTGTAGTGTTGGACCACGAAGTAGGAGGTTGGATTACAAAGGATGTAAACGTAGCTACAAAACAACAACCCTCTCAATTTTCTATTTATTCAGTTGTGATTTGATTTGACAAGATACTTTTCTCTACACGAAAATGACGAAAAGTTTCCAGTCTTTTTCTTCAAAAGTAAAAGTAGGTGGTTTTAAGTTCCATTAAATTTGCCCCCATTATGTCTGTAGATGTGGAGCGCTCTTTTTCACAATTACAATCAATTATTCACAATTGCAATCACATTTTTATTATTTTCGAGATTCTTTGTTAATTATTTCTTTATTTTTTTTTAACGGCCTTTGGTAACTATAGCCGATTTTGGCCATTGAGTGTTCGTGTGTGTATCTGGAAGTGTGTGTAAATTAGTGTAGAGATCAGATTATAGCTGGTCAAATATTTTTCTTTTTATTCAGTTCTGCTTTGATTTGACTAGATACTTTCCTCTACACGGAAATGACGAAAAGTTTCCAATATTTTTCTCACAAAGTATACTTATATTATAAAAGTGGGGGTTTTAAGTTCCTTTAAATTCGCTCCCATTAAATCTGTGGATGTGGATTGCTCTTTTAAATCAATTTTAAGTGACCGTAGACATAATAACCTGAATACTTGTACACATAAATTATTCACAATTACAATCAAATTTTAATTATTTTTGAGATCCTTCGTTAATTATTTATTTATTTTAATGGCCTTCGGTAACTATAGCCCATTTACTGTCTAAATGGAGTGTGTTCACGATGACAATAAATAAATAATATATATATATATAATATAATTGAATTTTCTGCAATTTTTTACGCAATAAAAGTACATATTTGACACTTGGTGTCTATAGCTTACTTTATCAGTTTATTTCTTTCATAGCACTCCTTCGAATATATACTCTTTTTGTCTTCAATTTTAATTTTTTACTGGATAAAAAAATTTATTTTTCCATTTTTTTAATGCATATATTTACATATTTCACCGTATTCTGCATATTAATTGCAAATTTCAGCATTTTTAACTGCATATTTTGGCAGTTTATACTGCATAAAAATCTGGTCTCTAATGATTATCTATCGGAAGACCCACAATTCATGTAGGGGAAGGTCTTGGTTTATGGGCAAATTAATCGCAAATGCACAATAAATAAAAATGGAGAGATGCACAAAAAACAAACAAGAATTTCCGGTTCAGGAAGGTTAGCCAAGTGTAAGTTGTTCTAGTCATAAACCAACTAGAGAAGAGATTAATGAGAGTAAAAGTAAAAAATAATACTTTAATGATTACATACATTAATTACAACAATAAATGGAAATTATGAGCTAATATGTGCTTAAGTTAATTAAGCTCGTTTGAAACAAAAATAAATTGCAGGAAAAGTACACTCTTCGCAGTTTCGTTGAATTAATAATCTTAAATGTTATGAATATCTAAATCTGATAAGTATTGATTTCGAATTAATATTTTCTTGCTTAGAGCCAAAAGGGCGTTCCTAGAATAATAGAAATTAAGAAATTAATCTCATTTAGTTCGAAGCAGGTCTGGATTTGTATTTGGTATCCTTGCAATGCCTTAGTTTTCTGCATTTTCAAATTAGAAATTCTAAATCTAATCAGTTCTCCGAAATGGAAATGCAAATATTTTAGCACAAGAATGAACTTTCTACGACTTTTTACTTTACCATACTGGGTATGGTCAAGTATTGTAATCGTGCATGAAAAAAGTGTTTTTTTTTCGAAATATCTCAAAAACGACTGAAACTATTTTTTTTTTTTAAATGGGCGAAACCATGGCATTTCGGTCTACAAAAAAGCCCTAATAAGTGAACATCGAAAAAATTATATTTTTCGAGATAATAACTGTTTTGTCAAAATGTCTATTAGTCTGTTATTCTGTTAGTCTGTGCGTTACCAAATTGTTGTGGACGAGCTAGTTCAAGAACTAGTGTGAATATCAAAACCAAATTTCATCACGTAGTTTTGGTACATTGAGATTAAGAGCTGATTAGATTTTGGTGCATATCAACCCAAAATTAAGGGGGTGACGGGGGAGGGTTAAAAATTAAAATTATAATATTTTCAAACTAAAAAAAAAAACAAGAAAATGAAATATACTATAAAATGAACCTATAATAACGAAAATAAAAAATCTGGCACCAAAATTAGGGGGGAAGGGATCAAAAAATGTAGGCCATTTGAGCATACTCAACCAATTTTTGTATACATAATCAGTGAGCCCCCAGAAGTCTAAAAATTCAAAAACTAACCTCCCGAAATGGGGGTGGAGCGGGGGGGGCAAAATGAAAATCTATGCCCTTGGACCAAACTCAACCAAATTGTGTATACATAATCAGAGGGTCCCCAGAAGTCTAAAAATTCAAAAACTAACCTCCCGAAATGGGAGGGGGTTGTAGGATCAAAAAATGGAAATCTAGGCCCTTGTACCAAACTCAACCAAAAATATATGGTAAAGTCAAGTGGATGGCCACATCAGAACGTGTCAATTTATCTACTTAAGTTATCGTGGGTATCTGAATCTAGACACAAAGACAGAAAAAAAATGGTTGAAAATGATTTTTCCCACGTTCCAGGCATTTTTAAATACAATGAGCAAAAAAATGTATATTTTTATTTATTAAGGGAGTTTTTTTTTTTTTTTTTTTTTTTTTTATAGCTGTAGTAATTTATTTGTTTAGGTTTAAAATAAGAGACGTGCAGCTTCAATTTTTTACTTTATCCAATGCAAAGCATGGGTAAAGTATTGTAATCGCTCTCGGGGCAAGCGTGGCTTCAAAGGGTCCTCAGGTAAAGACTACGGAACCCATGGACTCAATTAAAGTCACAAATTGTAGTATTCAATTAGGTTGAATATTAGCACGTGACGGTTTTGCCAAAAATTACATGGGGTCTCGTCGAGAGGCCAAAAAGTGCGATTTTTTCATTTAGTGCGTGCGGATGGATGTATGGATGGATGTATGTATGGATGGATGTATGTATGTATGTTATCGCTTTTTTGGCCCACGATTTTTTCCACACCGTTGCACCGATTGAAATGAAATTGAAAACCTACCATTAGTTTAACAAAATGAAGCGCTGATTAGTTTTTGGTACATATCGGCCCACAAACATTAGTACTTTATTTCAGTACTTTTTTAGTTTTTTCTAAATATCTTGAAAATGACTTAACCAATTTTGATGAAATTTAATATCCTAATTAAATACCTTGGGGACCACAAAAAAGGTTAAATAAAGTTTTTAGTAAAATTATATTTTAAAGTACTTTACTCTAGAGTAAGATGGTACTTTTTTAATTTTTTAAATTCTTTAAAATTTATTCATTTGAAAGTTTTAATATAGCTCATTTAGCCTTGCTTAAGTAAGAATGGATAGGCTTTCTGTGAAATGCTAAAAATTTGGGAGGAATTTTTATGAGTAACCATAGCAACTGCGTTGTTTTCTTATCCGTTACCTTTGCTGAAGACAGAGAAATCGATTTTAAACCAAAAATAGCGATTGATTCTCATCTAGTTCTTGAGGAATAATCATTCTATATTGGATTTTTGACGTTTCGGTTTTTATTAGTAACCATTGCTGAAGACATAGAGAAATCGACTTTAAACCAAAAATAGCGATTGATTCTCATCTAGTACTTGAGGAATAATCATTCTATATTGGATTTTTGACGTTTCGGTTTTTATTAGTAACCATTGCTGAAGACATAGAGAAATCGATTTTAAACCAAAAATAGCGATTGATTCTCATCTAGTTCTTGAGGAATAATCATTCTATATTGGATTTTTGACGTTTCGGTTTTTATTAGTAACCATTGCTGAAGACATAGAGAAATCGACTTTAAACCAAAAATAGCGATTGATTCTCATCTAGTACTTGAGGAATAATCATTCTATATTGGATTTTTGACGTTTCGGTTTTTATTAGTAACCATTGCTGAAGACATAGAGAAATCGACTTTAAACCAAAAATAGCGATTGATTCTCATCTAGTACTTGAGGAATAATCATTCTATATTGGATTTTTGACGTTTCGGTTTTTATTAGTAACCATTGCTGAAGACATAGAGAAATCGACTTTAAACCAAAAATAACGATTGATTCTCATCTAGTACTTGAGGAATAATCATTCTATATTGGATTTTTGACGTTTCGGTTTTTATTAGTAACCATTGCTGAAGACATAGAGAAATCGACTTTAAACCAAAAATAGCGATTGATTCTCATCTAGTACTTGAGGAATAATCATTCTATATTGGATTTTTGACGTTTCGGTTTTTATTAGTAACCATTGCTGAAGACATAGAGAAATCGACTTAAAATCAAAAATAGCGATTGATTCTCATCTAGTACTTGAGGAATAATCATTCTATATTGGATTTTTGACGTTTCGGTTTTTATTAGTAACCATTGCTGAAGACATAGAGAAATCGACTTTAAACCAAAAATAACGATTGATTCTCATCTAGTACTTGAGGAATAATCATTCTATATTGGATTTTTGACGTTTCGGTTTTTATTAGTAACCATTGCTGAAGACATAGAGAAATCGACTTTAAACCAAAAATAACGATTGATTCTCATCTAGTACTTGAGGAATAATCATTCTATATTGGATTTTTGACGTTTCGGTTTTTATTAGTAACCATTGCTGAAGACATAGAGAAATCGACTTTAAACCAAAAATAGCGATTGATTCTCATCTAGTACTTGAGGAATAATCATTCTATATTGGATTTTTGACGTTTCGGTTTTTATTAGTAACCATTGCTGAAGACATAGAGAAATCGACTTTAAACCAAAAATAGCGATTGATTCTCATCTAGTACTTGAGGAATAATCATTCTATATTGGATTTTTGACGTTTCGGTTTTTATTAGTAACCATTGCTGAAGACATAGAGAAATCGACTTTAAACCAAAAATAACGATTGATTCTCATCTAGTACTTGAGGAATAATCATTCTATATTGGATTTTTGACGTTTCGGTTTTTATTAGTAACCATTGCTGAAGACATAGAGAAATCGACTTTAAACCAAAAATAGCGATTGATTCTCATCTAGTACTTGAGGAATAATCATTCTATATTGGATTTTTGACGTTTCGGTTTTTATTAGTAACCATTGCTGAAGACATAGAGAAATCGACTTTAAACCAAAAATAGCGATTGATTCTCATCTAGTACTTGAGGAATAATCATTCTATATTGGATTTTTGACGTTTCGGTTTTTATTAGTAACCATTGCTGAAGACATAGAGAAATCGACTTTAAACCAAAATAGCGATTGATTCTCATCTAGTACTTGAGAATAATCATTTAATTGATTTGACGTTTCATCTAGTACCATTGAAGACATAGAATCGACTCTAAAATCGAGATCTACTTGAGGAATAACTTTACATTAGTTTTTGACGTTTCGATTATTATTGGTAACCATTGCTGAAGACATGGAGGAAACGACTTAAAATCAAAAATAACGATCGATTCTTATCTAATACTAGAGGAATAACCTTATTGCATTCATTTTTGATGTTTTGACTATTAATGGAAACCTCTACCGAAAATGTAGAAGAATCGACTTAAAATCAAAAAGACTAAATTTTTTTGGTAAACAACTCAAGCTTGAGTTGTTTGCCATAAAAGAATTTAGTCTTTTTGATTTTAAGTCGATTCTTCTACATTTTCAGTAGAGGTTTCATTAATAGTCAAAACATCAAAAATGGAATTCAATAAGGTTATTCCTCTAGTATTAGATAAGAATCGATCGTTATTTTTGATTTTAAGTCGTTTCCTCCATGTCTTCAGCAATGGTTACCAATAATAATCGAAACGTCAAAAACCTAATGTAGAATTGTTATTCCTCAAGTATTAGATGAGAATCGATGGCTATTTTTGATTTTAAGTCGATTCCCTCTATGTCTTCAGCAATGGTTACCAATAAAAACCGAAACGTCAAAAATCCAATGTAGAATGGTTATTCCTCGACTCTTAAATGAGAATTATTTTTGAATTAATTTCAACATGAACTACAAATTGCAAGTGATATCTGATTAATAATAAAGGAATAAACATATTAATATTTCAAATGAATTTGGATAAAGTTTAGCAACGATCCGTTGCAGTTTATTTTTTCTTTATTATCAATTCCCACTAACGTTTCGGCCATTGGTTATGGCCATCTTCAGAGCGGGAATTAGTCAATATTTATATAAAAAAAATTTTGATACACTTGTCATTAATTAAAATTATATACAAGAAACATAAATAGGATATATACAAAACTTTTTACAGGGTGTTCGCCAGAAGGCCGAAAGATATAATGTTCTCAATTGTCGAAATGTCAATTGCGAAACGTTAGTGGGAATTGATAATAAAATGAAAAAAAATGAAGCTGCACGTCTCTTATTTTAAACCTAAACAAAAAATGTATATTTTTGTATTAATTCAATATTATTCTCGCCTGCCTGCTGAGCGTACCGAGGTAACTGTTCATTCATGCTTATATAGTATTTTGTTTATACAATGCCATAAAATAAAATCAGTCAAAAATGATGTCTTGTGTATTTTTGAACCAGAAGAAAGCCCAAAATCTAATCAGTTTTCCGCACTGGAAATACAAACATTTTAGCATAAGAACGAACTTTCTACGATTTTTCGTTCTTATAAGTTTTTGTGGGTATCTGAATCCAAACTCACACATATACACACATAGAGATGGGAAAATCATGGGTAAAAATGAATTTTCTGCTCGTTTTAGACATTTTAAAACACAATGAACAAAAAAAAATTGGGGCAAATTTTTGTGTGATTCACTACTAAGCTCACCCAGTAGGCAGGCTTCGTTATTCCATTATTTATTTATTTAATTATTAAACAATGCCCCTATGTAGATGCATGGTAGAGCAGATACAACAAAGAATATAAAGCCCGGTTCACACCAGGCGTTTTCGATGGTAGCCTTGATGGCTTTCCTTGAGGGCTTGGCTGCCGCGAGATGTCTTGATGAATTTTTAGTTGTTGGCTTCACACTCTGCTATTTGCAGTAAGGCTGGATTTATTCTAAAAGCAGGATCAGATGCGTGCGCACACAATCGCTCAGCAGTTGTCAAAAAAATGGCTGGCAATAATATAATTGGAGAGGTTATTAATCGTAGACGAACTGCAATTATTGCTTTTTTATTAATTTGTGAAAACGGCGAAAACAAAACGTTTGAACAATCCGCCCAGACTGTGGTGTCGTCCATGGTTATTGCGGCTTCCCGATTGGTTTACCATGCGCATGTCACCCACATGATAAAATACTGCTTTCCGATTTGTTCTCTCCCTAATTTTCCAAGCAATCTATCAGGAGAAAATAGAACATGTTCTAATCACAAAATCCAACAAGCTAGCCAGCTTCCCAGCCCTCAGTGACGTCATTTTAAGCCTCTGGATCCAG
Source organism: Forficula auricularia (assembly GCA_024734495.1). NCBI lineage: Eukaryota > Metazoa > Arthropoda > Insecta > Dermaptera > Forficulidae > Forficula > Forficula auricularia. The sequence continues at coordinate 6,961,443 of JALMQS010000128.1, forward strand.
CCTAGCCAGCCATCTAGATTTCTATCAACAAAAACGCCTGGTGTGAACCGGCCTTAAGTCATTAATATAATAAATATATGAGAAAAGTTATTCTCACTATTCTTATAAGAAAAAGTGCTATTTGAGAAGTATTAAGTAATAATATATCTTATATTTTTAGTTATTTTTAATTTTATATTATTATTCAACAAACAATTATTATTCATATAGATGCTATGATAAACACTTTTTTAATTTTAAAGATTTACCATTTTAATTAAAACATATGGAAAACTACTCTGTTAGACATTTTTCTAGTCTAATGTAAATAGTATTTATTTATAATGTTAATAATAAAATAAACAAGTTTCTGGATGATTAATAAGTTCTTTCAAGTAGTCTTAAATTGATATAAAAATTGAAGCTAGATGCGTTCTTGTGCTTTATAAAATAATGAGATCTCTTATTGATTTCAGGTCTCTGTCGACCCTTTTGATGTTGTATCACCATTCCGATCATTGCAACTTTAATCAACAATTAAGAATTTATATAGAAATATATTAATTAGATTTTTTTTGCAACGAAATTTTCTCTGAGAGAGACGGTCTGTAGAAATTTAAATTGAATGTAATGGAAGGCGCCTAGGGGTAGTGAGGAAATAAAAATTAACACACAAATAAATAAGGTGCAAATTTAGTCCTTCCTTCTTCTTCAAACCACAATGATTTTTCCCTCCTTCTTCAAGGGTCAATGAATGAAATCAAATAAAAATGTTTCGTCTGTGAGAGAGAAGAAGGAAACATTTTATTTGTTTCATTCATTGACCCTTTAAAACCCTGAAGAAGGAGGGAAAAATCCTCCGAAATGTCGGTTTAGAAAGGAAAGAAGGAAGGATTTCAATAAATTACACCTTATTTGATAAGTGTTAACTTTTTTCTTTCCTCCCTGCCCCTGGGCTGCCTTCCATTACATTCAATTTAAATATTAATTAGAAATTCCAAATAATTAACATTTTTTTTTATTCCATTTGAAATATCTATAAGAATGTCATCACAGTGCCATGAAAAATGTTTTTTTTTTTTTTTTTTATTAAAATATGCGTGTCTTTAATCTTTTTTATTTTATTTTTTATTTCCAGAATTTTCCACTTAAGGAGTACATAAAGACCAGACTTGGCGTTAATTTGTAAAATAAAATGATCGATTGAAAAAATTGACGACAGCTAAATTACTTGTATGATAACAATCTTTCTCTTAGATCAAAATAGTACCTGGAGGCACCGAGCGATGACCCCCCCCCCCGCCCCACAAACCACACACCTCACTCCCCCACCACTGCACCCCCACCCAGTTTTTGCACTTCTATCTTTCTAATGGTCCACATATTATGTGTATATTTGTTTTACTCGTACACCAATTTGACCACATTCGTTCATATTGATAAACATTATAAAAAAATAAATAGGAAAATAATAATAAAATAATAAAAGTAATCGTATAGGATCTGAAATAAAAACATAAAATTAAAAAAATATGTACGTCTCGGGACGCGCACAGAAGCACAGAAGTGATAACTTTCACCAAGCAAGTATTTTTTAGGAAGACAATTTCAAGGATAATTGCCCGGAGAAAAGAGAATTGAATATTTAATTTTAATTAGAAGAGTGGAGGGGGAGAGGCCAAGGAATAATTATTAATATATTTAATGTTTCTGGATTTAAAATTAATTGTTGTCTTTCTTTCAGCTTAATTCAATTATACATATTTCAAATTTGCCTCGCCGCAATTTATTCAATGAATTATATTTATTAAATACATAGCTATATATAATATATTCAATTATTTCCACACTTATAATAAAGTCTAATTCAAAAATATTCATTTTAGTAAAAGTAAAAAGCAAAGTTTTTTAAAATAGTTCTATAGTCCAGTGGTAGAGTGTGTGCCTCTGATGCAAGAGGTCTCAGGTTCTAATCTGACATCCAGCGAGTCATTTTTTTATTGAGATTTTCATCTATCAATAATTACTTTAATTAAGAAAAAATCAATTAAGATGAATTTTGATGAGGTCCAGACCTAGCCAGATCTTTTTTCATCCTCAAAACTTGTTAATAGATTTTGTTTCATCAAAATCGGTAGGGCCGTTTTCAAAATAGAACCAAGATACAAATATATAAATAAATAAATATATATATAAATAAATATATATATATATAAATAAATAAATATATATATATATAAATAAATAAATAAATATATAAATATATATATATATATATATAAATAAATAAATATACAATTTTTGCTCGTTTAATAAGAGTAGATAAAAGCGAAAATGTACTATTCCTTAGACGCCTTAATAGAGAAAAAAAGTAATTATTATTTTCTTTATTATTCACTTTTACAATTAAGACTCTCTCTCCTCTTAATAATAGTTGAATAATATGCCATTGAGAAAAAGGCATATTTTAAAAAATACAATCTAATAATTAAAGGGATCGTAGAGAGTTGGACTTGACTCCTTAAATTAAATATAAAGTTTTTTATTTAAATAGGTCAAACGTTTCGTTGCTGATTCGCAACTTCTTCAGTGGCTGAAATAGCGAAACAAAGCCGTTAGACATCTTTTTATTAATCATTTATTTCATTTTTAGAAAAGTACAATGGTTAGTAAGGTTAGTGTTTTCACCTCATTTATTAAACTTATCTGTCTGGCGAGTATTACTCGCCAGACAGATAAGTTTAATAAATGAGGTGAGAAACACTAACCTTACTAACCATTGTACTTTTCTAAAAATGAAATAAATGATTAATAAAAAGATGTCTAACGGCTTTGTTTTGCTATTTCAGTCACTGAAGAAGTTGCGAACCAGCAACGGAAACGTTTGGCCTATTTAAATAAAAACCTTTGTATTTAATTTAAAGTCAATTCCAACTCCCTACGATCGCTTTAATTATTGATCATGGACACGAACAATGAAATAGTAATATAAAAGGTTTCCTGTACCTACTATGCTCGAAAAAGGCACAACTCTGGTATTAATTTTACTGCCCCCAAAATTTTTAGTAAATTTTACACTACTTTAGAAAAATAATTAGTTTTTTTTCATTCCTGAACATTTTCAATTTTATAATATGTGTCCTTTTCGAAATTGCATATTCAGTTATTCTCTTCCTTTCATGATATACTTCTTCAGTGTGCGCGAAAATTTCTCTGAATTTTTGCCGCACTTTGACATGATTTTCAGTCGTCTTGTTACTTTTATTAAATTTCTTGTGCAATTTTCTTCTAAAAACTGAGTTACTATTGTTTTTAACCGACTTCAAAAAAGGAAGAAGTTCTCTATTCGACTGATTTTTTTTGTGTCTATGTTACCTCATATCTCCGTCAATTGTAAACCGATTTTGAAAAAAAAATTTGCATTAGGTTCAGTCTACCTTCCGATTGGTCCCATTTTTTTCATAGGTATTAGACCTTTTTTGTTAAGTTTGTTCAGGCCTAACTTCTTTGTTTATGAACCGATTTCGATTATTCTTTTTTTATTGGAAAGGGGTATGTTAGGGATGGTGCCATATTAATTTGGTCAAATCACTATTAATAACATCACTAAAAAGAGGAAAATAAAAATAATTTTTAAGAAAAAAATGAAATCGACTTCAAAAAATTAAATGCAACAAATAAAATACATTAAAAGGTATAAAATAATTATTATCTTATTTAGTTACAACTAAACGACGAAATATTAACATGAAATTACTTTTTGAAATCGGTACCAAACAAACTATACCTATCTATAAGCGAGCATACCCGCCAAACGTACTAAGTAAGATCCGTCGAATGCGATTCATAAAATGTATATGTTTGGCACCGACTTCAAAAAGTAATTTCATGTTAATATTTCGTCGTTTATTTGTAACTAAATAAGATAATAATTATTTTATACCTTTTTAGTGTATTTTATTTGTTGCATTTAATTTTTGAAGTCGGTTTTATTTTTTCTTAAAATTATTTTTGATTTTCGTTTGCATTCAATGGACGGTCAAAGTAAATCATTCTGCTATCAGTAAAGTGATGCACAAGTCGGAAATAAAATCGGGTGACTTTGTCCAAACAACTGGTTTCAAGCAATCGTCAATTTATAACGCAGTCATAAACGATTTCACGAGCTTGGTCCGCCATCGAACCGTCGTAGAAGTGACCCTCCATCTACTGCAACCAAGTATAATCAACAATAACAAGTTCAGATGCAAGATCCGCCGCAATCCTGAAAGTTCGATCGGAAAGACGGCGTAGGAGCTTGCAAGGAAACTACCGTGTTCGAAATATCGTCTAGGAAGCTGGGAATTCTCAGTTGCAATTTTGACCGCAGGCACTTCCTCAAAGAAGCGATAAGGCTGGAAAGATTGGAAAATTTTGCCGAATGCTTCTGTTGGTTCTGAGCCATAGTCTCAAACGTGTTTTTTCACTGTCAAGATTTTCACTATCGAGCAAACTCATAATGATATAAATCCCCACCAACTGCTTATGTAAAAAAATCGCAAACTTACAAATTTTATAAGACTAAAAATACTAGTGAAATTACTAAAAATACAATAATTTCAACTTGCTATTAATTTATGAATAATGAATTTTGAATTTAACACGTTTTTACACATTTTATATTAGCTTCACCTGTATGTATGTATCTATCTATCATGATCATCATTGAGTATATAGTCCTAAGACTGGTTTGATGCAACAATCCGTCTCCACTCGACTCTGTCCCCCGCCAGCTGTTTGACCTCTCTAAATGTCTGGCATCACATATCCCCAATTATTTGGTTGAAATATTCTAATCTGGGACTTCCCCTTCATCTTTTCTTTTCCCACCTCCCCCTCTAAGATATCCCTTAAGCAGTCCTCCATGTCTCAGTGTGTGCCCATCATCTGAATCTTCTCTTCTTCAGACTCTTCCACAAGGTTCTTCTTTCTCCAATTCTTCCAAGAACTTCTTCATTTGTAATTTTATCCATCCATTTGATATTCATCATTCTTCTGTAGCACCACATTTCTCCACCTCTAATCTCTTTCTCTCCGCTTTTCTAATTGTCCAGGTTTCACACCCGTACATGGCTATGCTCCATACATATGTCTTCAATAGCAACTTCCTGTTTTCTAAGCTGATTGAGGAGGAACATAGTAGTTTTTGTTTTGAATTAAACCCCATTTTTTGCTTGGGCAATTCTTGATTTAATTTCGTTTTTCGCTCCTCCCATCCCATGTTATTTTACTTCCTAGGTAGCGGAATTCCTTAACTCCTTCTAGGTTTTCTTGGTTAATTTTGATGCATTCCTGTCTCGTTTGTTCTTTTTTTGTACATATTAGGACTTTGGTTTTATTCTTGTTTATTTTCATTTTCATTTCTTCTATTAGGATTTGGTTAATTCCATTCAGAGCCTAATTCTTTTTTATTGCTTCCTGGAAGGGCACCACCACCAACTGCTTATGTAAAAATATCGCAAACTTACAAATTTTATAAGACTAAAAATACTAGTGAAAATACTAAAATACAATAATTTCAACTTGCTATTAATTTATGAATAATGAATTTTGAATTTAACCACATTTTTACACACGTTATATTAGCTTCACCTGTATGTATCTATCTATCAATGTGTCTTTTATTCTGATAAATTCCTCAAACATTTCTCTATTAAAATAATTGTTTACCTACTCAATTAAAATGAAATTTTTTAAAAATAATAAAAATAAACACATTTCATCCTGTTAAATTCCGCAAACTTTTCTCTATAAAAATAATTAAGACTTAAGTACAAAGTAAAAAAATAAATTATATTTTAAAAAACTACTTCTTCTAAAAAGTACAAAATAATGTAATACATCAAAAAGATGGGAAATTAATTAAAAGCAACATGTTTCTGCGTCCCACACTTTTTGATTAAGTATTACATTATTTTGTACTTTTTAGAAGCGTGTGTTTTAGTTTTTTTTTTTAATAAAATTTTTCTCTTATTTTTTGTAAATTAAATACGTTTGTTTACATTTCATTTTATTTTAAAGAAAAAAAATTATATAGTCAAATTATATCAGATATGTTTTCCATCAAGTACATAAAAATCTTTAAGAAAGTTTAAAATTTTATTTCGGGCCATTCAGTGAAGTGTTGGCCACGGGCTGACAGCCATGACCTAAGGTGTTCATCGGTTCAACAATTAGATATACCTGCATTATTTAAAAAAAGATTTTTTTTACTCATAAATTTTGAAAGTCTCAGAAAAGATTTTGGGCGTGTCCGTAAAAGCAGAAGCCAATGAGAAAAACAATAGTATCATTAGTCAAGGGTTTAATTATATACATAATTATTATGAAAATAAGGTAATAGTTAGCTTTGTTTATTTTATCTGTCTTATTTCTCATTCGTTTAGGTATATTTGAAATAAGAAGTCTATTAGTTAACTTTAATGCAAACAAGACTCAATGTTGTCTAATTTCTAGGCGCGAAAATAGAAATTTCCCTGATATCAACTTCGATTCGAATACCCTGAAAATGTGTGACAGCTTATCCATGTTGGGCGTCTCTGTCGCATCTGACCTGTCTTGGAATGAACACATCTCCTCTGTGGCGAAATCTGCAGCAAGGAAGATTGGCTTCTTATTCAGGTCCAAGCGATTTTTCAAGCCCCCACAACTTCTCACCATCTACAAGGCCCAAATCCGCCCCTGTCTCGAATACGGCTCTCATCTATGGAGAGGAGCCTCTAAATATTCTCTTGCTACCCTTGATGCAATTCAGAAACGAGCCGTCAGGCTAATTGACGATTCTACCTCACCGGCTCCCTCGACTCGCTAGCTCATCGAAGAAATGTCTCTGCCCTTTCCTTTTTCTATAGATACTATCACGGCAGGTGCTCTGATGAGATAAAATCAATAATTCCCCCAAAGCATGCTTTGCACACAGCACGCGTTTTGCCGACTCCCAACACTCTTTCGCGGTCAAATTAGAAAAGTGCTATGTGCAAAGCATGCTTGGAAATTGATTTTATCTCATCCGTCAGAAAGAACAGAAGTTTCCATTTCTTCGATTCGCAATCGAAGAGGCGTAGTAGGATCGGTCTACCTGACGCTCGGCAGACCCGTCAAGTTAGCAAACTCCCTTTCGAAAAACCGTATTGAAATTTGGAAAAAATTAAAATTGTCCCGCGCTGCAGATTTATACAGAAAGTGTGGTCCGCCTAAAAAGTAGACAACATGCGTTATGATAATATTAAAGAAATTATCGTGAAAAACAGAAAAATGTTTTTTTTTATTTTCCTCTTTTTAGTGATGTTATTAATAGTGATTTGACCAAATTAATATGGCACCATCCCTAACATACCCCTTTCCAGCAAAAAAAGAATAATCGAAATCGGTTCATAAACAAAGAAGTTAGGCCTGAACAAACTTAACAAAAAGGGTCTAATACCTATGAAAAAATGGGACCAATCGGAAGGTAGACTGAACCCAATGCAAATTTTTTTCAAAATCGGTTTACAATTGACGGAGATATGAGGTAACATAGACACAAAAAAAATCAGTCGAATAGAGAACTTCTTCCTTTTTGAAGTCGGTTAAAAACAATAGTAACTCAGTTTTTAGAAGAAAATTGCACAGAAATTTAATAAAAGTAGCAAGACGACTGAAAATCATGTCAAAATTGCGGCAAAAATTCGAAATTTTCGCGCACACTGAAAGTATATCATGAAAAGGAAGAGAATAACTGAATATGCAATTTCGAAAAGGGCACATATTATGAAAATGTTCAGGAATGAAAAAAAAAACAATTTTCTAAAGTAGTGTAAAATTTATAAAAATTTTGGGGGCAGTAAAATTAATACCAGAGTTGTGCCTTTTTCGAGCATAGTAGGTACGAAACCTTTTATATTTATTACTATTTCATTGTTCGTATTGTTGTGTGTGTGTGTGTGTCCGCCTTAATTATTATTGTTATTGTTATTGTTATTATTGTGTGTGTGTGTGTGTGTGTTCGTTTATTATTGTTAGTGTGTGTGTGTGTGTGTGTGTGGGGGGGGGGGGGGGGGGGGGGGGGGGGGGGGGGGGGGGGGGGGGGGGGGGGGGGGGGGGGGGGGGGGGGGGGGGGGGGGGGGGGGGGGGGGGGGGGGGGGGGGGGGGGGGGGGGGGGGGGGGGGGGGGGGGGTGGGAGGGGGGGGAGGGGGGAGGGGGGCGGGGGAGGGGCGGGGGGGGGGGGGGGGGGGGGGGGGGGGGGGGGGGGGGGGGGGGGGGGGGGGGGGGGGGGGGGGGGCGGGGGAGGGGGGGGGGGGGGAGGGGGGGGAGGCGGAGGGGGGGGGG